>JAZHYW010039151.1:0-29097 GCA_037355805.1 Ixodes ricinus | reverse complement strand
GCGTATGACAGTTACTGCGCACAGCGCTATAATCGCCAGTTTCCTAGATACTGATGCAAATACATCACTTATTGGAGATATGATGTTTGAGGTTTGCGAAAGGAGACAAACTAAGTTCAGGAGAGCAGGTGGAAAGGTAACGGTACTGTGGGGATCTCAACCAGTGTTGTACGGAACGGCGTTCCAAGGAACGGTGTTCCTGGAACGCGTTCCTTTGAGGGGGAACGAAGGAACGCCGCCGTTCCATTTTGCATCGGTGGAACTGGAACGGGAACTGGTTACATTTAACTGGAACGGAGAAAAAAAGGTGCTCTTTTTTCGTGTAGTGGGGTAATTTTGAATTTATTTCTAAGAGGAAAGTTTTAAAAGAATAAAAACAATATATTTATGAAGAGCAGGGTCTCGTTAACTTTTGGTTACTTATCTTAGGGACTATTTTGTGTGGTCCTCGCTTGGTAACTACAGGGTGCAGGAGAACTAGTGGACATGGATTGTTTCAGTGCTCGAGACTGCGCTACAAAAAAAAAACATCTTTTAGTCGAAAAAGAACGACACAGAAAGAGGGACGTCTAAAGCTCAGCTACCTTCTTCGCTTTCACGAATCCTCATACACCCAGAAATCTAAGACCGACTACAGCCGTCACTGAACTTTCACAAAGATACCTACAGTTACAACAAAATAATAGGTTACCAGACATCGAACGAACCCTTGTATCCCGAACATTAGTCACTTAAGAGATACACAAATATTAACCTTTATTCCCTCTTTCCTTTTTTCCTACCTTCAAACTGAACAGCGAATCTAACCTTCACGAAGAAGGACTTGTAGTTTTCAAGACTGACCTTCCAAAAGCCCTACCTTCTTCTTCACTTGTTCGTCTAGCGGACAGCAACATTGAGAAGCAACTGTTGTTAAGTTTGAACAAGGGACTTTGTTAGACTGAAACACGTGAGGCTGTTGTAGAACGCGCGTGCAATGTGGGGTAACAGTACATTTGGCTTGTCTGAATCGCCCATTAGAAACATGAATATAGCTAAAAGCTGATATTTTTAAAGGTGAATCTATCAAAAAATAAAAACCTGCGTCCGCTTTTTACAGCGAAACTGTATACTTCTACCAGCCAAGGAAAGTTTGGTGCCGTTGGCGTTGTAAGCAAAAAAACTCCCGGCGAACAATTGAAGGCAAACCAGCATAACTCCTTTGAAATCAGCCATACAGCATACAGCTCAGTATTGTTTTCAATAGGGAAACCCACAAATTAAGCATCGAAACCACATGATGAATGATAAGGCGCGTGTAAACAATAGGAACACCCTCCCTCGCGTTCCGGTAAAGATTAGGTTTGCAGCTGCTTCGAAAGGGGTTGACATCACTCGAGGCCCTCGTGCAAAGTCCAAACCGCATAACAGATGATAACGGCGCCTGCCAAGAATGCGAAGCACGTTCCTTCTCCCCGCGTGTATTTCCCAATAAAGATGACGGTTACGTAAGATACTCCGAGTGGAAAAGTACTCAAAAGCACAGAAATCACATAGTGACGTCACCACGGTTTTCAAGTGACGTCGCACTGGGTAATCGTTGGGGGTGTCGTTTACAGCTTCGCTGTCCAACCACCTTCACAGCGTGGATTGGAGCCACAGTTTTTCTTCTCCTGGTGCCCTGTCATCACGGCATTCAAATTAGTATATTGCCATTTGATAAAATAATAAAACACCTGTGCTTGATCTAAGTATGGTAATCAGCAAAAGACAAATGTGACGTATATGTAATTTTACGTTCCATTTTTTTAACTGTAACGGGAATGAGTTCCTTCTTCCCAAGTGAAACTTGCAACGGGAACGCGTTCCAAATATCAGAAGGAACGAGGAACGACCTTTCGTCTTTTTTTAGAGGAACGTGTACAACACTGATCTGAACTACCTGCTGCAGGCGCCATGAGACCGCGAATACTTTTTTCACACCAGCAAACCCAAGACATGATTTGCGTATGTGACTGAATTACCAGCACCAATAACCTTCAGTAAATGTTTTATTATGGCGTACGTCACTACATTAGCATTTGCACGAACCCCATTTTGGTAGCGGAACAAGATCGCGATAATATCATTTATAAGGCGGGACGTTGAGATAATTTGCTGAGAAATCTTGTCAAACATTCCGCATCTGATTTTTTTTTACTTTCTAACAATGTCAACAAGGCTGTTCAAAAATGTTCCGGTGGTATTTTCTAGAAGCAGCAGCCCCAGAACCTTCTGAAACACTTCTTGTTGATGTTCTTAAAAATGCATAGAAAAACAAATATCTCTCTGCGCCAAATCGAAACCAAGGACGCAACCCTTGAGGTGCAAGGCGGCACCCATAAGCGCTCAGAAGAAGGAACTTCTTGATGCAGCGATCGCGGAGCAACGACGCAATACGTGAGTCAAGAGGCCAATGGGCTTTGCCGGTGGTCCTTGCTCCAAAGAAGGACACAGCCAGGCTTTGTGTTGATTACAGGCGCCTTAACGAAATAACAGTCAGAGACAGTGATCCATTTTCCAGCATTTACTTCGTGAAGCACGCCTTTGGAAACGCGGTTCTAGACATGCAAAATAAAAGAAGACATATTTTACTGTCTTTATGTTGTATCTCACAAACCTCTACAATGCAGGGAGTGACCGAAGCGCAGGCTCTAACTTTTTTTTTCGTACGGGAACTTACCGCTTTACACGCCGGCACATTCGGTGCCCTCGAACTCACACCTGCTGTTTTCGTGTGTTACCGTTATTTGCTGGGTAGCTGATGCGTTCCACAGGAGACACATTGGTAATTTTGTCGTGGGAATAAAATAACATAAATTGCGTTATTTATTTTTTTGCGTCCAAACATTACTTGACCAAACACACGTTTAAAAATCAGCTTTGTTTTTGTTTTAGAGGTTTTTCCTGTTCTGTTATTTTTTCAAACTCTATGATAACTGATGATTGGTCACATACAATATTTTTTTAAGAACTTATTCTTGCTTTTTTAGATTATCGGCATAAAAAGGAAAGAAATATGTACTGACAAGCATGTAGTTTTTATTTTGAAAGTTCATTATAACAAAATAAACAATGAAACAAGTCAATCAGGCTAAAGGGCTTTTTCAGCTTAAATACCAGATAATTTTCTCATAAATGTGCAAGTGCACTGCACGATATCTTAACTAAAAGTAGCTAACGGAGTGCTTGTATTTACACTGAGGCTATGCGTATTTCTATTGGCCCATTCAAACCACCCAAATATGTGATTACGTGTATGATGGTGGCTTTGCCACTTGTTTTGTAAATATGGCCAAGATACCCAGACTATGGTCAAAAAAGGTCAAAATTGTTTTTTCTTGTTTTTCTTTTTGCCTTTAAGATCCTAAACTCACAGAAATGGAAAAAAAATTTCACCTAGAAAACTGTGCTATCTGAGGATTGTTTCAGCTTTAGCCAGTGTTCATAAGGGATTGACCTTGCTGTATTGGTAACTAATAACAAAGGCTGACTGAGTCGGTTAGCAAATTTCCTTCGATTTATTGTCTTTGTTTTGCCATCGATGAACACGTTCAACGCAACCTTTAAAGTACTTCAGCGTATGATCGCACGGCCTTAATAAGTATATAAATGAAGTTAGACTTCACTCTCGAAACCTTATCAAATAGGATATTTTTTGCACGTCTTCGATGCTTTCATGCAGGACGTAGTAAGGTTTTTAATATTTTGCTATTTTACAGTCTTGGTTAATATCATCTAAACAAAATGTTTATGACACCTATGCTCTATTCACGGGATATTACGACAAGCTCGCTTTTAAAGGCAAGTCATATAAAATATAGATAATGTTTAACAATTTCATTCAGCTGCAGCATTACTCGTCTTTATAAGATTTAGTTCTGAAGATGCTAATATACCGATACTCAATCATAGTAGCTTTCATTCCCCATATGAGCCTTTCGACCTTTTGTGTGCCTTAATGTGAGGTTTCGCGTTCTTGTTTTTTACATACTGCCACAATGTAGCATGATGTTTTGAATGATTTCAACTTGAACATTTGTACATGTCAATGTAGCGTAGGTTAAACATGTAACTTAAAAATCCAGAAATTTTTCCCTTGAACAGCTGCGGGCGAATGTCAAGAAATGAACTGTAATGTTTGTCGAATGATGTGCAATAGTAACTGCCTCAATTGTTATTATGGCGTCCTTAAGGTGTAATCATTCAGCAATAAAACAAACCGAGATAACGTTACAATGAGACGATGATGTCATTCAAAATACTCACGTCGATGAGAAATCCGGCAAAACATGCCGCGGCATTTCCTTCCTGCGAGAGAAGAAAGACGCCGAATTAAGGATGAGGCAAATGCTGGTAAACCTACTAGCCTTAAGTAATCTCTGACATCAGGCAAACCATGTTGTTGAAATATTCACGAGCAGCTGGCTTAAGGAAGACAAAGCAGTGACTATATAACGAAGCTTAATTACACTTCGAATTCGGCGCGGATGTTCACAATATAATTACGTCAAAGATATGTATTTTAAGGAGCGGGCCGGATTGCTGAGCAATGCCGGTCCCGTGTGGCACAGGTCTTTTGGGCCAAAATATTATGTTAGTTTGAAACCACAGGGTGCGAAACAGCCATAAAAAGTCAAGATAGAGCAAAACTTGACCCTCCTTGGCCAGAGTCTGAGGATCTTGGAGTTAAGTCGCCAAAGAAGTGCCAAAGTAAAGCTTTATTGCTGATAGTGTGGCTGTCATCTGAGATCTTCCGGCCTAAATAGCCCCACAAGTGCAGAGGTAGGAATCACTTCTAGTTGTGTAGTTTTTATGGGGTAACTTTTGGCCCAAGTTGGCAAGCAAGTACTAGAATCATGATTCATTGTAGGTTCCTATGTTCCTACATGGCATCTTTTTCTTAAGTCTGGCACATCGGCAATTACGTGGCAAGCAAAAGAAAACCAATAGAAGCACCAAAGAAACTTTTCTCTTGCACTTACGTTTTGGACTTGGGACGTATTAGGCCCTAGTCAGGATACTAGCATTGCCAAGCCTGTACCAAGTTCGGCGTTTTTCAGGCGTGGTACATGGGGTATCTCTCTCGGCGGTTAAAAAAGGGATTTCGAGATCACGTGACCTGCTCCGGGACGACAAAAAACTACATTTGCCCAGCATTTCAGGCAAATGGTTGCCCTAATTTTGTCCTCACTTTGATTATTAAAGTAAAACTTTGCACGTAAAAAGGAGGGGAGCACTTTTTAAAGGCCAGCGAAATGAACAAAATTCGTGTCCTCTAATGGTTCTTTTTTTAAAGTTGTGCTAACTGAGAACTAAAGGAAAATAATTGAAAGACGTTTACGAATCTCTGTACTGCGATGCTAGAGCGCAGTCCCTCCGTTGCGATGCTAGAGCGCAGCACAACGGAGGGGAACGTATGCCCCTCCTACTCCTCCTTACCCTCACCTCCACCTCTCCTCCTGCTCCTACTCTCCTCCTCCCTCCTCGTCTTCCTCTCCTGCTCTTCTTCCCTTGTCCTACTTCCCTCCTTCCCTCCTCCTCCCGCTGAATTTGTTCATAGCTGACGTGACATGAAGTCATGTGACGTCATTTTCCCCGCAAAATTAGGCGGGGAAACTGAATCCGTGTTGAAGTCACGTGACGTCAATTTCCCCGCTAAATTTAGCGAGTTAAGTTTCCCCGCCAAGTTTAGTGAGGAAGCTGTGACGTCCCATAATGCAACGCGCGCAGTTACGCCGACGCCGACGCAGCTTAACCCGGAAACGGGCGCGCTGCGCACTAAAAAACAAGGTTTACCTCTCCAGAGCGAAATTCGCTCACACGCCTGGTACTTTCTTCTCACAGAGCCGGTCACGTTACATCAAAATCCTGTCTGCTACCATTCTACTTTCCGGTTGAAATATCTGCAGCAATCGGTGAACCACCAAAGGACCAAAAGGAGGCTTCCACCCGAGCTATGGGCGTGCTCTTAACTAGTGTTAGATTCCGATTGCATCGACCCACTGTTTTGTACGGTAGGCGCCGTCAAACTCTTGGAGGACACCTTACATAACGCTGGTCACAAGGCTATATCCGTGCCTTAATCATTAATTTCTCTAGACGCAAAGTCATAAACAGTTTTATGAGGGCAATCTAATGTCCAAACTTGAGTTTCAATGGCGAACATTTGTCTTCGTCACGAAAAAACAAAACTAAACAAATTAAAATTGGTTAGATTTCCGGTCTCTAACATTAGGAAACTCGACCGGTGCTGCCGTGATCGCTGAAATTTTTACTATAGTTTATGACAGTTTGAGAAAGCCGATTCAAGAGTTTTTATGCACAGGCTTCCCGACTGGTAACTCGTTCTTCCCCGCTCTTATCACTCGATGCCGCAATCTTTTCGGCTGTGAAGCGGCACTAAGTTTCACAGGTTTCGCTACGTCCTCGGCTCCTCAAACTGTCAGGACTAGACGATTCCGAGTAAAAAAAGACGAATACAGAGGTTCAAACACAAATATAGGACTCTTAAAAAACGCCACAACAAGGTTTTCCTTTCAAAATAATGTAGATAAGAACCTTAGAAGGTAATTCAATGAAACGCGTGCCGTACGTTTTTTAATATTTCATCAACGCGCGACTAATTAGGGACTTCTCAAGCTATGGGATGTAAGCTAAGGTGGTAAGAAGAGGGCACGGTGTAATAGCTGAGACTATCATATACAAAGCTAACTTGAAAACAATATAAAACGCATCATCAACTACCTGCAATTCCTATTTCCGAAATTATTGTATATAACGCTTTGTAATTATAGTCCTATTTTCCGTTCCTTGAACCTACCATCGTGATGTTTTGCATAAAGCGCAATACAACTGACCCAACATTTATAAATTCATTTCTTGATAAGCAAACACTATTTTTGTCACGTTTAATTGTAGCGCTCAGGTTGAGGACAGACATACGCGGACTGAACGACGCTATATGCTGATGAAAGTTTTAAATGTTTCAGCCTACAAAAATACGTAGCGACAAGGCGCAGTAGCGAACCCGGGTCCAGCTTTGTGGAAAATCCGCAGAGATGATAGTGCGTGAGGGTAGCATCGATGAGCTCTTAAGCACGCGTTCTCCTGCGTTTGGGCGCATAACCTTCAGAACATTGTCCCCCAGTAGATACCAACGCGCTGTCTACAAACCCCTGCGCCTTGGCCAACTGCGAGTGCGCGGGCTGCGCTTGCGCGAAGTGCCTGTGCATCCTTCCCGCCGACAGTAGTTTCACCGCAGCGGTGGGACCTCAGAGCCGCGAGTTGGCCTGGAATTGTGTCGAGCTCACTATTTAATATTTGCATACTTAGAACTCTGTTGCAGTTAAAAGGACACGAGTTTCCGAATTACGAAGCGATTCTTACCATTGGATGTGTTTTGAAGTAGTTTTCAGTAACGTTGCTTGAGGCGCCCTGTTTCCACCAGGATTGGGCCATTCGATGCAAAGAGTAAGACATGAATCAACACAAGCCATATCCGCAATACCTACGTCCGTGGCAGATGTTCTAAGCCAGCAGTCCCACTGATCATACATAATACGAGAGACACGGAGTTCACTTCCCACCTGATGACTGAATTGCATGCAGACACGCTTCGAGAACGGTCCAAGCGTGTTTGATGCAGCATCCTTCGTCTGCCGAGTGTTTGTGTATGACCAATGTAACAGGACCCTCATGCGAGCAAGAAACACGCCTCAGTCTGTATCCTCACATTGTCTTCTAAAGGATGTATAAGCGGCGCCACACGGCTTAAATTGACACATGAATGTACGCACAAATTAATTTTAAAAGCGTAGAGATGGGACACGCATTGTAAACAGACTTCCAAGGTAAACAAATGGTTTTGGCGCAATATTTTGGCGTTTAGACGCAGGTTAGGTGGAGGCAGTCTTGTTTAGTATCGCGATACTGTAACTCGTTACTTGTTTGTAACTTTTAACTGTAGCTCGATACTTTTTTTAAGTAACTGTAACGATAGCCGAAATACTTTTTTTCAAAAAGTAATTAAAAGTATCTGCAAATGTACAAATACATTTTACAAATGGAAATGACCCTATTTTGTAGAAACTACCGCGGGTTCGACCATGTGCCGAGATTGGGTCCCACATTAGACACGACAAAATAAATCAAGAACTCAAAACATTTTTTATCAGAGCGAAGTGATCAAAGGGCAGGCGTTTTCCTACTTTTGTCTCTCCTTTTTCACCACGCGGAAAAGCGCATTTAGCATTTGCTTTATTTTAATATTTTTGTGCGGAGCGCTCTCGCCCCGTCTTCACCTTTCGGGCCTCATCGAACACCCTCGCCCCTCCAGCCAAGCGACAGAGCCACCTCGCGGAAACACGCGACGTGTAGACACTATCGGTCAACTGTTTAACGCCGAACGACAGCCTCTGTCGCCGGTTCCGACGCAGCCGCGGGAATAGCTTTCTTTGCGACAGCGAGTTGCCGCAAGGAAAGACACTTTATGGCCGGGGCCGCAGACGATGTTTCTACTGGTCGGCTTGCCCTTCCCCTGGGGCCGTGAGCCCGTGATCCACGCGCCAGTCTTATGTTCTGCGTCGCATAGAAGAAATTAAAAGAAAAGCGTAACGCAATTCGAAATGACTTTGTATTGTTTTTGTTTACTCTTTTCTTTACCGTGTTTGATACTCATGGTCTTTCCAACTTTATTCAGTTGCAAATGGTTCAGACGTCTGCTCCCCTCCCTATTAATGTAATGGACTCGTGTGTTCATCGGTTTCCCTCCTTTCGACTGAGAAAGGGGAATAAGAGAGCTCTTAAGAGAAAGAGGAAAGGATAGTGAATGTCGCAAGAAAGATGGAAAATATTTGGATTGTTATTAAACGTTATCAATCAAACGAGAAGCTGTCATGAGTGCCGAACGGTAGCTGTTACCGCGGCCCGGCTATGAACGGCTTTTTGACCTTGTTGAATATAGTGGCGATAACCTGACTGCTCGCTGCGAACACTGGAAACAATTTTCCGCAGACGGGAGGCCCTCTTCCTCTAAACTTCCCAAGCACTTGGGGGTGAGTTTCGACTTTCCTTTCTATGCGTAAGAAGGAACGATGGAAGGCTGACAGCGCTCTCTAGCCTCAACGACGTTCCCACTGTAAGGAAAGCTTTAAACGCCTGAATACTGCACTGCCGTCTAGCTTAGTAATTGAGCGCCTCTTTAGCAAGGAAAAGGATGTGCATCAAAAGGGGAAAGTTAAGTGATGATAACTTTGAAAAGTATTTGTGGATGGGTTATATGAACTAAATAATTTATTATTTAGTCCATCTTGTATCGAAGCAGCAAACGCTTTGAATCAACAGTCATGCGACGGTAATAAAATATATCTCGAAAAGTGAAATGAAAGTTTTTTTAGAGTTCTAAATAAATATAAATCATAGTCATCGTGTGTTGTCATCAATTTCTTCATAGTTAAAGTGAAAAACGAAACCAAAAATGAAAGTATTTTCAAAGTAACTAAGTTACTATGAGGAAAAAACTGTAACTCAAACGCGTTACATCTGTTTTTAAGTAACTGTAACCATAACCTAAATCATTTTTTGACAAACTGGTTGTAACTGGAACTAATTACTTTTTAAAAGTGACTTACCCAAGACTGAGTGGAGGTAGTCCATAACAAAGGGGGCGAAACAAGCTAAGCTCCATTTCTAGGCTTTCCTCGAGATATAATTGACGTGTAGATTGTGTTTCAGAAGTGTTTCTAACTGCAGGGGTAATAGTCTAATCGACATATCTTTGTATTTGAGGAACTCGATGAGCTCTTAAGCACGCGTTCGCCTGCTTTTGGCCGCATAACCGCAGAACATTGTCCCCCAGTACATACCAACGCGCTGTCTACAAACCCCCTGTGCCTTGGCCAACTGCGAGTGCGCGCGCTGCGCTTGCAGTTGGCCAATTCTCAGCGAATTGGCCTTACAGAATCCGTTCCACACCACCGGCGCATAGTCTAGCTGCTGGCGGCACAATGAACAGTAAAGGATTAAAAAGGCGCGGGGTTTGTTGAATTTTCTAGTCAGGCGACATGCAAGGCCAAGCACTCTTCTCTGTATCGTTCCACACCACCGGTAAGGCCAATTCTCAGCGAAGATGCGCAAACCATTTGCCCACGTTAACATGAAACCTTAGGATTGAATCAAATACAACATCAAGGTTTCTTATTTCGGTTACACGAGTGAAGAAGTCCCCTCAATTCGATACAGAAAACCGAAATTTTGAATTTTTTCGAGAAAATGTTAAAACTGTGTTTTTTTAACGGTAAAGATGGAGCTTATTTTTTAAAACTATTGCGGAATCCGTTCACGCCTGCCTGTAGTTTTACGCAGTCGTCAGGAGCTAGAATTTCTCAGCATATGTGAATGTCATCGGCGTACTGGAGGAATAAACATTTTGATATAACAAGAGATATATCATTGACAATTATAGAAAAGAGAAGAGGGCATAAACCAAATCCCTGAGGCACTCCGGAGGTAAATTTATAGGTTATGGATGTCATATCATTAACTCGTACAAAACCCTTCCTGTTCAGCAGAAAATTTTCAAACCACTCGATCACATTTTCACCAACACCGCAGTAAGAGAATTCAGATAATGACATTTGATTGCCAAACACGTAAAATGCCTTGCTTGAATCAAAATAAACTACGTCAAGTTGACCTTGCTTACAGATAACGCGGAAGGCTGTAGACAAAAAGGCAACCAAAATTGTAGTTTTCAACCTGTCAAGAACAAATCCGTGCTGATTAGAATTAAATATTTTTCTAAAGGAGAAATATAAAACAATTATAAAGCTCCACTTGGAAAAGCTTTGAGAAGGAAATAATTATAACTAACTACAATTCGAAACATCGCCACACTTTCCAGGCCTAAACGGGAACAATTACTGCGAAATTCCACATTTCTGAAAATATTCCTGCATTTAAATGTTATTGCATATTTCAGAGAGCAAAGGAGTGAATAAATCCCAATAGGTTTTAATCAGAGCTGTTGGTACTCCATCGATACCATATGATGGCTTAGGTCTCATTTTTAGTACACTCTACAACGATATTTTAATTTCAACAAATCAAGTGTAGCACGTCGCCAAGTCCATCCGGATGGGAATTAAGAAAGAAGTAACATATGTGGTCAATGTAAACAGAGCTGAAATGATTAGCAAATATTTGTGATATATTTTTCTGCAGCCACACATCTAGAACAATTGTCTTTGGCCTATTCGTTCTAGCTGTACACAAACCGATATACTTAAATAGCCAAAAAATGGATTTGCAAGCTACGGCAGTGTAATTTCCCACATAAATTTGGATAGGTATTGGATTTTATTTTTGAAAATATCAAAGGAAAGACTTGACTTAGTCGAAAGTTACAAATAAAAACAGGCAAAGCTCTAAGGGCCGAGATAAGCTTAAGCCTTTTCCTCTCAGAGCTAGAAAACAATTTTGTGGCCCACTGGGACGCTTGATAGACAAAAACAAGGAACAGTAACAAGGCTGTCCCGTCCACCTTTTTGTTAAATCAAGAGTCCCAATGGCGTACGACAACGTTTTCTCGGTTAGATCGAAATACATAGGAACCTTCTTGTTTCCCCTTGTAACTATTGCCTGAGGCAAGTATTTGTCTTGATACTTTGATTACCTAAATCCACCACCTAGCCGAACTTGCGGGATAAATTACTGTGTCGTAGCTCGAAAATCTGAGTTTCTTGCGATTTATTTAGATCTCATCTGGCACCTAGACCACACTGCATAAGAAGGATTAATGTAGCTTTATTACAGATGTGGTGACATTTCTCAGTTTTAGTAGCCCGCTTGGAGCAAAAATATTGCATGTTGCCGCGGGCACAGCTGACCAAGAAGGCAGCGCGCTTGTCTCCCACGCGAAAAGCCAGGGTTCGATTCCTGCAAACTAGTATTCTGGTAAATTCGAGAATCCTGTTGCTTGTTCGCGGTCCGAATGTACTACGCGTCGAACTTTTTACGCTGATTATTCCAGAAGCCCACGCATGTACATAAGGGGCTCCGCGTGGCCAGCCGAAGTCAGTTTCGCCTCAGTGTTCGATCCTGCTGCTTCGCCGCCTTCGACGCCCGCGACGCTATCTTGTTATCTTTCTTTTTCCTTTTATTTTTGGGCACAAGTGCATCCCATTAAACGTTCAGTTTACTCAGTCATTCGCCGCCTCATCACTTGTCATTCGGGACAATAGATCAGCATTGGTATGTGCTATGCATAATTTACATCGTATCTCCATAGGCAGGTCATCGTATTGAAATAAGTCAGCGTCATTTAGCGCGAGCATACTTGCCAATATATATGACTTCAAACACCCTTACGTGACGAAAAAGAACTATACTTCGTTTCAGCTTGGGTCCAGACGCAGGCGATGCTACAAGCGCGAGCTCCGGGCTTTCAGCGTCCCTGCCAAGCACGCGGGCTCGTGCAATGCAAGCACTGTTCAGGGCCACACGCTCGCGCTCGAAGCATCGGCTGCGTCTGGACCCAAGCTGAAACGAAGTATAGTTGTAATGCTAAAAGTATGTCCTGGGAGATAGTTTAAGGAAGTGTTCCAGTAGCTAACACTTTACCATTCTAAAAAATCACCTGAGAAAAATCCAACTTGAGTTTCAAAGCATTTGTTCACAAACATTTGTGTACTTCGCAAGGGATGTTAAATAAACCATTATAAAAGAAAACATAATCGTAAACCTGTAATAGGTTCTGCGTTTTTGAATAAAGCAAAAAAAAAAAAAAACACTCGCCGATAAAATTTTTGTTAATTTATAAATTTTGTCAATTTAAATTTGTTGGAAAAACTCCAAATTGTTTGTGTCTGCCAGCTGTAATAAACCCAGCCGGCCTTCATATTTTCCTGGTTCCTCAAGCCAGCTTTACAATTCACTTCGTTTTTAGTGTCAACTTCCTATTGTAAGTGTCACAAAGTTGCTGTTTACACTTTTAGAATAAAAATAAGCTAGCCTCTCTACAACCATAGTCGAATGTGTTTCACATATAAAAGGCTCCTTTACTAAATTCGGAAACTGCTCCTTTCTACCTTTCACTCACTTCGACCAGAAAAGCCGAGAAATTCTTAATATTATGTACCACAAACTACAGCTCCAAACAACTCTGCATACAGGATTAAAACTTAAAAACTAAACTCCAGAAAAACACCCTCCGATTTGTTCAGAAATGAAATCAAAAACACAGAACCCCAAATATACGTTACAAATAAACAATGAGCATACTATTTTACAACAATGTACTCAGTTTATCAGTCTAAGTTGCGGGGTCGTCCCTCTATCAACGCCCGATCGGGTCGTGCTTCGCTCGCTCCACAAGAAGTCACCCAACACAGTGCGTGGCCAGATCCGTTTACTTCGACTAACGTCGCTGAAGAGCCCCAGTGTGTGGTCGCTGTCGTCCATCCGGCCGTCTTCCCCCGTCAGTTCAGAGCGCGCCTTTTATAGCCTCAACCTCGGCCGATCACGAGCACCACCACGATCTGTTCACGTGCACCACCACAATCTGTTCACGTGCCCCATCTCGTGATCCCCGAACCTTTTCCGGGCGACGCTCCAGGCGACCGAACCCGTTCGGGGCGACGCTCCAGGCGACTGAACCCCTTCCGGGCGACGCTCCAGGCGACCGAACCCGCCCGCCGAGGCCGCGGCCCCTAGCCGAAGACCCGCCCGCCCGGAGACCCGGGAGGCCGCGGGAAGGGGTGCCAGGAAGGACGGCCGTTGGAAGAATTCCCACAAAGTTCGCATATCTAAAAAATGTTACACACAGAAGATGACAAAGCATTTAATTGCAGATACACAAGGGATCACTATTATAAACAAACAGGTAAGGGAAAGGGATGGTACGGCCCTTATCGTGACGTCCAAAATCAGGCATGACCTGCTGTATACCACACTGTGGTTCAGGCAGACGAAAGCCAGGTCAGGATGGGAAAATAGCACTCCACGATATACCACCAGACCCGGATGAACGAGCGAGCTCGCTACAAGCAATCAAGAGAGATGACTGGCTGCCATCAACCTGCTCCATGGTTTGGAGTCGGCCCTTCGTTTCATCCGACTATGTTGAGGGCAAACGCCGGAAGCTGGAGAAGGGCGCTATCCCAAGCATTTTTTGGAGCTTGCAGCCTTTAAATGTCACTTAGATGAAGAACGCTATCAGAAGGAAGCGCAGCGCTCCATATTCATCCGAAGTTCGCAAGAAGAGGCAATGCCTCGATACAGGCAGTTCGCAAGTGACTGATGCGACACCAAGCTCTACACTGGGCAACCTACCGACCTCCTCTTCGTGCAATGATGGTGCTAAACAAATCCAAATCCTCTAGACATCACCAGCGAGAACCTTGGAGCCTCAAAGCAGGCAGGCATCCGAAATGGCAGACAGGAGGCCATGTCAACAGCCAGTGTTGCTCGCCCATCAAGCAACACAGACAGACGTTCGAAAGATTTGACAACAAATAGCCGTAGAGAAATGTAAATGGACTCGACGAATCACCACCCTGCGAAATTAAGTGGAGAGACTCAAGAACACTGTTGACAGCTACAAGAAAAGACTTGGAAAACTTGCAAAACCTGAGGGAAGACGATGTCACAATTTTTCTTAACACCCGTGAACAAGCAATGGAAAAGAACGTGTCGGCTACGTTTTTAGTCAACCAAGTAAAGAACAACTACAAGAAAAGCCCAAGTTGGACAGAAAATACCATCCGTCCCTGCATTTTGGTAGGAAACATTTCTACGAGGGTCTATGAGCACATAAGATCTGAAGAGTTTTTCAAACTTCCCAACAGGAACACTCTGCAAAGCTACATCGGAGCTGCCTCAGGTCAAACGGGCTTCAGCGAGTTGGCTAAGACTCGGCCTGAAACAGAACTGCACAACCTGGCAAACACTCAATCAAGGACGTGCTCTTTCATTATTGATGAGATGCAGATTAAACAGAGCTTGCAGTACGACAAGCAGCAGGATGCCTTTGTGGGCTAAGTGGAGCTGGGACCATTCACAGAAAAGACCTAGCAGCCCATCCTGGCAAATTCGCTGCTGTGCTTTCTCATGAGCGGGCTCAGCATTCCATCCCGGATCCCTGTTGCATACTTTTTTTACAAAAGTGTTAGCAGGAACCAAACTGGCCAAGCTTCTGCTTCATGTCTTGAGCAAGGTGGAAGACGTTGGCTTCAAAGTACTCCTGATTGTTACTGACAATCACCGAGTGAATGTCAATCCAATGAAGCAGCTTTGTAGGGGACTCATTACATATCATACCCCGCACCCACATGACCCGGAGAGGATTCCGTTCCTTAGCTTTGACTACGTTCATATCTTGAAAAATATACGGTCCCAGTTCATGGAACGCAACTTCGAAAATAACAATGAGATCAAGTCCTCCTACCTCAAGATGTTTTACGAGCTCCAGAGGCGGCTGTCAAGCCAGTCAGGTTCCTGAGTCGCAGAGATCTTTTTTCCTAGCAACATAGAGAAACTGAATCCCAAAAGAGCACTCCAGCTCTTCTCCCCTGAACTGACATCTCTGCTCAAGCACCTGGAGAAACGAGCTGGCCACACGAGTGACCTACTGTATACTGACGCATGACCAACCAAGTTATTCATGGACTATCTGTAACGCTGGTTCATTTTTTATGATACGAGTAACTGCACACAACACATACACCAACGCTACCCAGATGTGCTTCAGTATGATCACCCAGACGACGCTTGTCTGGAATGGCTCGAGTTTTCATTCCCAGCCTATCTCGAGCAGATCAAAAGCACGGCAAGCCCATCACAGCTCGTGACGACAGAAACCTACGAAGTCTTTCTCTTGACAGCATACTCTATAGTTGCATGTGTACAACACCTTCTCGCCAAGGGAGAGTTTGGATTTGTACTGACCATGAAGTTCAGCAGCGACGCCATTGAGTCCCTGCTGGGCTCATTGAGACGATCCCAAGGGTGCAATGACCAGCTTAACGTCCGGGCTACTACAATCTCAGGAATTGAGAAGATCCTGAAAACTGGTTTCATCACAGCTTCCCAGCAGAGCAATGTGTAACATGCTGCCTCGACCTCATCGGGTATGACTTCAGCAGTTCGGTGCATACCAGCAACAGTGTCAGCTGCCACGCCATTCCAACTTCCACAGAGTGCAGCGGAAATCTTAGTAAATTTTTCAGATTCCAATGTACAATACCTGCCAAGCCTCGAGCTATCGGCGACAGCGCACGTTGGGGGCTACATTGCCCGTGTTGTACAATAGCACTTTTCATGCTTCTTCTGCATGCATCTTCTTACAAAGCCGAAGACATACATTGCCTTGCAAGGGATCACAAACCACCTGGACAGGATGGCCTTTTGTACCCCTCAGATGAACTCGCCCATCTTCTCAATGTCCTCAGAATGTTTGCAGCGGATGTGTTGTCGTACAACCTCAGGAATTGGCGGCCCCTCGAAACTCTTGTAAAGTTTGAAATGCCAGCAGTGTATGAATATCCTTTGCTGCTCTGCCCAACGAACAACAAGGCTCATCGCCGTGAACTGATCCATCTTGTCTGCACAAAGTTCTTCAGACCGCTTCCTGTTAACTATGCCTTCTCTCACACAGACAGGAACGATAGATTTAAGATGTTTGCAGGAAAGCCTCTACCTCGGAAATTTCAGAAGGTGAGGTAAAGCGCACGTAAAGGTAGATTAGAGCATAGATTTTTTTCCCCTCCAGTCAAGTGGAACTCTGTTCATATGCATTTTATTTGTCCTCTAAGCCTTGTCATTAAGTGATTTTGTGTCCGAGTTGGCCTTTCGGCGCAAATTATATGAAATATGTATAACATTTTATTTGTTTCCAATGAGTTCATTTGGTACCTTTACTCCCGCTAATAATTCAAGCACCTGCATCAAGTCGGTTTACCCCTACAACTGGCCGGAGTTCCAGCACTGCATGCAGAAGTTCCCTATAGTTGCACAAAACATTCATTACTGCAACGTGACTCGATCACGTTCCACCAGTTAACATAGCACAACATTGCAGCAGTACTGTATGTTGCTAGGGTTCTTTTAATGCGCTGAAACGCATCAATTATAAAAAAGGGGCACAAAATTCTGATGCAGAACTTCTGTCAGCAGTTCCAAAACTGCTTACTTATTTCGACGCTGTTCGATCCTTGCTTATGACTGCTCACGTAACCTTTTTTTATTTGCATAATTCAACATGCTGAAAATTTAGACATGATGAATTATTATTATATAGAAAGCCTTTGACCAGCGCGACAGCGTAATATCGAAAGCCGAACTCTCGACCGACGTATTCACTGCCTTGCCTGACCTTTTGCTCTGTTCTGACGTTCGAGCCTGCAAACCCTGCTGGACGAAATTATTAATACCGCAGCGATATCTTAACTTGCGCACGGATCAGGTTAAAACTACGTTGTAACCCAGATACTGCTCCACGCCCGGGGTACAGGGTCCAATCACAGCAGCTCACCCAGTTGCCGCCGTGCACGCCGATATTCGGCCGCCGAGCACCTCCGGCGAAACTCCTGTTCCCTACGGGGTAGGTGATGGGTTTCACTGCACAACACAACATGTACACGAAGCTGGCGCCACGGCGCCGGAGCCGCACGCACTTTTTGCCGGCCGCCTTTGCATTGCTGGAGCCGCGAGCTGAAGGGCATAGTACACTTATATAGGAGGCTCTGCTTATATCATCCGTGTTCGAAAAACATAAGTCCAGAGCTTTCTCCAGATCGTTACAATTTTCATTGTGCTGGCTTAAGCACAAAAAACGGCAGAGTAAATGAGCAGATTGCACTTGCGCGATGTATAACATTTGATCAACAAATTGTTAAAATCCGTCCAGTCTATGCCCGGGGGTTTAAGGTTTCCTAAGATTAAATATTTAAAGGAGTACAGCTTTTGGCCTTTTCATCTATGTTAGTTAGGCAATTTGTAAATTTTACGGGGTAATTTATGCAGAGACAGAAAACACCAATAAAAATGCGCTCTTGGCTGTTGCAATAAACCTCCACCCACAAGGATTTATTGTGGTTTTCGTAATTCGGGCGTCTAGTTGAGACGAGACGTTTGTCTAGGGCAAGCAGGGCTTGATGACCTTTGGGCTTGTCTTGACACCGGCTGCCTGTTCACCCCCGCTATTGTGGTGCGCTCGCCCCCTGCCACCGCTTCCTCATTAGTCAGCTTGGGACCAGAGTGCGGGAGAGTCTTCAGGGAGCGTAGGCGGGGTTAAGCAAAGCGAGGACTCATCGTGCCCACAAGTTTTTATTGACGAACTATAAACTGAGCGCCGTCGCGAGTTGCCATGGCAGTGCTTTTCCACTGCCTCGGGTGATTGCCATCACTGCTGCCCTGTTGTCCTTCACGATGATCGCCTAGTCCGGTGCTAGAAGTGATGCGAGGCAGATGGCTTCGGCTTCTCGCAGGTAGATATTCATGGCGGGTTCCGTGAGGATGGCAACGTTTCCTCGCGAGTTGCAATTCCATGCCCAACACTGCTGGCGTCTGCTCTCAGATAGTCCGCAGGCGTAGGTATCTTCCAGGGCACTCTGTAGGGCAGCACCGTCCACGCGTCATGGAGAGTTGCGACGCAGTCACGAGGCAGAAATTCCCCGTGGGCGATGTTGCGAAAGAGACGCGTTAGCATGTGATAATGTGCCCAGTAAAGCGAGAAGTAGAATACTAAGTGTCCGACGTAACGTTCCACCGTCTTGGTGGTTTTCGCGAGTTGAAGCTGGTGAAGCATTCTGCCGAGGTTTTCGATGCGTGTCGATGTGTGGCCGATCATCTAGTTCTGACTGTCCAGCATGAAGCCCAAAAATTTAATGGTACGTTGCGGTAGTACTTTTGTGTCTTTAGGGTTGATTAACACACCGCAACTGTGGACGTCGTCCTTGAATCTTCCTGTCTCTTGATTTAAAAACACTTCTTCGGGGTGGGAGATACAAAAGTTGTTAAGATGGGCCCATGCCCAAAGTCCTCTTGCTCTGAGTTGCCGCCGTTGTAGTCGAAAGCTGCTGGATAATGAAGGGTCCCGGGCGTAGCCCGAGGGGCACGCGCGTGAACCGGTAGTAGTGTTTCTCTAAGCGGAACGTGGTAATAAGCTCCCCGCAAGTCCACTTTAGTGGAAAAAAGCTGTTTAGGTGGAGGGCCTTTCTGAATGGCCACTGGAAGGGGCTGTGGCCGCCTGTGGGGTCAAATCACTCGCATTCAACATAAACAGTGACTCCTGGTCGTTTTGGGAGATATTTGAATCGGACTCAAGATGGCCTCGCTGTGCTCGAACTGGCAGCAACGATTTTTTGTTATCGTTCATTTGAGGCATTTGACAGCATCAACCCAGGCACTCCTTTCACTTCCCCTCCGCCTCACCAAACCAAAAGTTACATCCCAAGCCTCTGCTTCAAAATACCATTCGATCTTCTCTTTCCTTACAATTGTATCAGTCAATCAAAAAATCATGAGCCATTCCACTCTGTGAAGGTGGACGACCAGCGAAGCTGTTTAGCACACGACACAGACACGACCTAAGAAACCGAAGGAACTAGACACGCGCAACGGAACCCCAGGTAAGCGAAAGAAAAGGAACCTAGGCACTCAAGTGCCTGGAATGACGACAACGAGAGGGCGGCACGAGCATAGACATGACCGACGCGAGTCGCACAGCGGCAAATCTTTGAGAAACCTTTATTATTTACCTGAGAGTCTACTGGTCATGAAAATGGTGCCTATTGATAACTAATCTACTGAAAAGACCTATTCACTAATTTATATTTTAGTAGGCTGAATCGCGGACCGTGGCCTCGGCACCTGGGGCCGAGTGTCGCCACCGGCAGCCTTTGATTGACAGCAGCCAATGCATGGGACTCTATGGGAAGAACGAGAAAAAGTGCCGTTTCCCCTGTTTCTAAGCTTGTGCCAGCACTGAAACGTTTTGGCTGCTTTTCAATAAACCCTTCAAATAGCTTCCAGTAAAAATCCAGCAAAATCCACAATCCAGTAAAAAATCTATTTTACTGGATTGTGGGGCTTGTTTCACTTCCTGTAGAGCCGCAATTCACTGGAACTTACCGTGTTTTTATTTTTCTTTCGGACGTCAACGGAAGGCACTTAGAAAGAAGCCTGTGACCCATGAATGGTGTATGTTTATCAGATGCTGGACGATTCGGTAACAATTAAAGAGGTTAGTTCATATAGACCTGAAGGTTCCATGTATTTACTTAACAGGGTCGATACCAGTGAAACAATGTGCACAGCTGTAGATAAAAGCAATCAGACCAAATAGGAAGCGAGTTCTTTGTCGCAAAAAATATCTTTCAATGTACTCCCAATGCCGCTGGGTATATTCCTAGATGTACGGCAATTTAACTAATAAAACCAAGCAGCTGCACCACACGGACACGCACACATACTGTCAGTTGCACGTTTAGCGAAAACCACGAACGCGCGGAACGAACACCTGCCGCCGTTGAGAAATCACGGGCACAGATCACGATGTCGACTCTGATGTCGTTGCCGCGGGTGCACCAGGCGGACACATACACAATGTCAGTAGCGCGCTTAGCGAAAACCACGAAAGAGCGGAACGAACATCCGCCGCCGTTGAGAAATCACGGGCACACTCACAATGTCATCCCTGATGCCCTCGCCGCGGGTGCACCAGGCGGACACATACACACTGTCTGTAGCACGCTTAGCGAAAACCACGAACGAGCGGAACGAACATCCGCCGCCATTGAGAATTCACGGGCACAGTCACGATGTCGTCCCTGATGTCGTCGCCGCAGGTACACCAGGCGGACACATACACACTCCAAGTAGCACGCTTAGCGAAAACCGCGAACGCGCCAAACGAACATCCGCCGCCGCTAAGAAATCGTGGGCACAGTCTTTTTCAAAAATATTCCAAAAGCCGGGACTCATAATGATAAAAAAAACTGCGCCGACTTGACATAACAAAATTAACAATTTAATCAAACGTTTCGTTTCCCATGCGGGAAACATCATCAGTGAAACCTTCAAGCAGGAATGAGCGAAAAACACTTCAACGGTCCTATTTAAGCAAGTCCGCGTACACATCGGCGGAATTATCCTAAACGTTTTATTGATAACACGCGCAAACAGATGGGACAAAGACGAAGTCAGGACAATGGAAGACTTAGGACAGGGCAAGTAACAATACCCTATTTGAAAGGTGTTTCTGAATCTATTCGCAGGGCCCTCGCCCCTTTGAATATCCGCACAGCTTTCAAACCCCATCGTAAACTACGTGGCCTCATTTCTAAACCTAAAGATTACACCCCCCCAGAGTCTCAGTGCGGTGTTGTGTATAAAGTTAACTGTCTAGACTGTGACGCATCCTACATTGGTGAGACAGGCCGGAGGCGCTGCACTCGCCTAAACGAACACAAAAGGGACGTGGCGAAGGCCACGCATGCGACAAGAGCTAAGACGGAACTCTTAGACCATTGTTGGAATACAGGTCACAGTTTCGACTTTGATAATGCATCCACTCTGGCGCGTGAACAAAGGTGGGGTCCACGCAGGTTCGTGGAATCATGGTTCATCCGAAGTGACTCATCGGCTTGCAATTCACACCGCGGCCCCCTCCCCGATGTGTACGCGGACTTGCTTAAATAGGACCGTTGAAGTGTTTTTCGCTCATTCCTGCTTGAAGGTTTCACTGATGATGTTTCCCACATGGCAAACGAAACGTTTGATTAAATTGTTTAATTGTGTTATGTCAAGTCGGCGCAGTTTTTTTGATCACAGTCTTTTTCGCTCGCTGGATGCTTCTGAGGCCGGACGGACAAAGAGGCGTAGGAACAGGTCACTGAAAAATGTTTTCTTTTCATCTGCCCACCCAGCTGCTCCGGAAGATACAGGTCGCACACATGGAACGAGAAGCCGAGACTGAGCGTCCGTTCCTAGCCGGCCGTTGCTCGTTGACGGACAAAGAAACCGGGTTTCTTCAAAAGATTCAGCAAAGCGACCCTCTCGCATTTTCTCCATGAACCCAATGCGAGGGAGAGAGGATGCGTGGGGACTCATCCTCGGTGCGTTCTAAACACCATAATTACACACCTAGTCCCTGGCTCGTCTCGGCTTCCTTGCCTTTAGCCTTTCTCCTTGCGTCGGCTTCCAATGACGTTCGGTGTCCGACAAACAAGAGTGGCTTCCGGTAGGATTCCAGCGACGGGTAATCGAAAGTGGTTCTGGTAAAACTTCCAGCGAAAGTGGCTGCCGGTAATATTTCCCCAAAGACTGGTAAACTACGCTGGTTTTTGGTGAAAATGAGTAGAAACCAACCCGTTTCCACTGAATGTCACTGGAAGATTTTCCCGAATTTTAAGCCGAAAGTGGCTCCGGTAAAACGTCTAGCGAAATCTAGTAACTGAAAGTGGCGGCCGGTAATATATCCACCAAACAACTGGTAAACTACGCTGGTTACTGGTGAAAATGAGTAGAAATCAACCCGTTTCCACCGAATGTCTTTGGAGGTTTTTGCCGGATTTTTCAATAGGGATTGCAACTTGGTGTTGTGATAGTCCTTTGTAGACGCCACATTCCTTCTTCTGACCCCCCCCCCCCGTCACCTCCTGGACGAATGTGTGTCACCCCATGGACAGTCCGCGACGCGCCGTTTGAGTCGTTAACGACTGGCAACATCGCCCAGCGCCGTGTTGATGGCGCGTCACTGGGCAGGAGGTTAAGCTATCATCTTCCCGCCGACAGAGTCCTCAAGTTAAGCCTCTCCCAGCATGAGAAAGTCACAGGAATAACTCTCGCCCAGGAAGGCTGCTATCCTTCAGTCCAGACTTGACGACGACGGTGGCCGCCAAAGAGTGACAAGGTGCCATGTTTAAGGGGCCCTGCAATCATATTTAAGCGTCTACCTTTTTTGCGGTTTCTGCATCTCTTGGGGTTCGGGAAAGCCAGCGGGCGCGGAGAGATTGACTAAATATCAGTGCGTCATATTTTAACCGGACGACGCGGAAACCTCCTCCTCCTACGGGGGCGCCCTTGGTGTCGAACGCGCGGTACATGTGACAAAATCGTTACGTTGTCAGTCCTGCTCCTCTTCTGCCTTAGGACTGGTGAAAGCCGCTAAAAGTTTCTTCTTTTTTTTAGTGTAAATACAAAATTTAAGTGGCTCGAACCGTTTCACTTAGTTATGAAAGTAGCTTTTGTTCAGAAATTTAAATGAGAAAAGCAACAAATGCAGTTTAGAAATTAAAGAAACAAAAAACAACCCGTCGACATACCACTCGCCATTTCCAGTTTTGCTTTTTAGGTGTTAGGCAGATATTTTTAAGTTTTAAATTTTTTCCTGTTCTTTAAGTTCATAAAGTTTACAGTTAGGCTTCCGTTGCCTAGAGAGTAAACAACAACAAAAAAACACCCACCCGCAATTATTAATTTGGAATCAATATACCAAATAAGCTGAACGAATATTACCAAAAAGGGCACTTTTTTTTACAAAGCTGACAAATTCTGAGGATAATAAAGTGATATATGTTCAGCAGAATGCAACAGCCTCCATATGAAAAAAAATGAAAAAAACAATTGGCGAGCTTTTCTCCGCATACCCTCAATGGCCGGTGAGATTTTCTCTGCGTGCGCCGGTTTTGCGGTAATTTTTCTCCGGGATTTCCCGTTCACCTATGCGATGCGGTCCGCTCCACTAACCAATGCTGCCCGCTCCGCTCTCCGCTCCGTGCCCCACTCAGATATGCGATGCCCATGCGGTCCGCACCACTACCCTCTACGGCCCCGTCATCCATCCATACGTAGCCTGCTGCGCTGTCCTATACTGCCCGGACTGCTATCCCCTGCGGCCCGCTCAGCTATTTGCTGCGGTCCGTTCCGCTATCAGTTATCGCTGTAGTGCGCGTTCTATGCACGGTGGCCCAGCGCTCTGCGGAGAGCAAGTCGAGTGATTTTTGTGCAGAGGTTGCTGTGACACCAGAGCGACGCCGAGCACTGATTGACCTTGTTTGAAAGAATAGTGGGTAGAGCTCAATGCTAGGTGCCTTGAGGTCTACCCACTATCTTATTTTTTTTAATCGGCCAATAAGAGTTCGGCGTCGTTCTGACGTCACCGCAACCTCTGCGCAAGAAGCGGACGACTTGCTCTCCGAATATGCATTTAATGAGCAAAATTGAAGATTATATTCACTGACTCGCTTTCTCTTTCGCCATACCGTTTCCCAATCAACCGAAAGCAACCACATAAGATGGTTGTTCATTTTTGGTTCAGGTTCATTACCAAAGGTTTGATTTAGAATTTGGTTTTGTCCCCGTTAAGTCACAAGAACGGTTTTGGTCGGGTTTCCGGCTCGGGTTTGAGTTCGGTTGTCAGACTGGTAAGAACGTCAAGTTCCCTGTCTCTGGTATCAAGAAGACGCCCCCCCCCCCCATGTCCTTCCCCGCTGGTATCCAACTGGTGAATAATTTGCAGAACAAGCTCAAAATTCAACCATAGCAATGAACAACCCGGCTGATGAAATTATTAAACTAGCAACTCTAACATTACCCAACCAATGGGCTGAATTCCTGTACTATTATTATTACTAAACCCCGGCAAAGGGTTCCAGAGATGACTTAAGGGGCTTGGTGAAAAACCCAAATTGGATGTAATAGAACAATTATCAGACGAACAAGAACCCTGAAGGATGAGAACAAAAAAATAAAACAGGGCAATGGAACCATCAACTCTCGAATATAGAGCTCCATGATAAAAAAACAAGACTGCAGGTAACGGCACGCTCTCAAAAGTTTTAAACACAGCTCAAATTTTAATTTCCGAAAACTGAATAAGTTCGTTATGGCCAGGATATCAGACGGGCAGAGACGGCTGATAGTCGATCTGTGCCTGAAGAGGCGCCCACGAAACCGTGTTCAGCAAACATTGGCAGACGACGCTGTGGCGTCGACTGCTCTACGCCTAGCAGACGACAAAGCGAAGGTGTGCTCGCAGGTGGGAAGAGCAAGTCCGCCACACGGCGCATGCGTGGAATTTTGACGGAGCCTGCTATGCGGCACTGGGGTGCGCGATGGTTACCTCTGGCGTGTTACAGGTAACAGAGTCCATGATAGTACATTCTGACAGTTACCAGGACAATGATGGCCTCGGCGACATCCACCTTCTCTCTTATTTTTGAACCCTGTCACCCCAACCGAAACAAACAAAACAACTTTTCTTTCCGAAAACTTGTAGACGCTCAAAGACAGCACTTGTCACAGCCTCGGAAACCACCGAAGTTTGTAGTCCAAAACAAACAAAAGTTCATTTATAGCGTTTCCGTGACGTATTATTGCTAGCGATTCCTTTATCAAACGTTTGTGGTCATATCTATCCCTTTCTTCCACTGATGTCACATTCCACAACGGTATAAAATTCTTATACAGTCGGAATGTATACATTTGTGAAAAGTTGTCTTTGGGTTTGTTTGTTTTTCTTCCCCTATCGCTTCGTTTTTTTCCCCTATTTAACCAGGTTTTGGAAAATAGAATTTTAGCTATGTTTGAGACTTCTGAGTGTGTGTGTCGCTACCTGCAGTCTCGTTTTCTTTAATCATGTTTAATGTACACCAACTCGTTTGCGCCCTTACATTTATTTCATAAAGCTATGTTGGTTCTTTCTTATATTTTATTATTTTATGCCTCCCTCTACGCCTGCTTATCGAGTAGGTTGCATTCATTTTGCCCCTGAGTATTCATTTTTGTTTTTGTTCTAAAGCACACGAAATGAACGCTGAGGAGTCAGCTTGGGGAGAGAATGAAGGAGGATGAACGGTGATAAGTAGACTATCCACAGTGCCACAGGACAAGCCGCGCACAACAGGCGTAGCCTTACAACTGAATACCCTCAGCGATTGATTTTGAACGCTTTTTTCAGTACCTTCCTAACCTGCTTAGACACAACAGTGAAATAGGCCCAGGGTTGTAAAAGTTACTTCAAAAATGTACCTAAGATACAGTTACAGTTACTGATACGAAAATGTACCTAGGTGCGTATCTAGCTACTCGCTTAAAAATGTACCTAGGCACAGGTACAGTTACTTCAAAGGTACTTTTTATTTTCACGTCAAGTATTTTTCTCAAATTTGTCACATTATTATTGGAAGTAAATCCTTTGTATACTGGGATGTACACAAAAACAAGTTTGATAAACGTGCTTTATTGGTGTCAATGGGAGAAATAAGGGCAAAACGCTCTCACCAGAGCATTCGAAGACTTTGTCTTTTTCACTTGAGTGCTCGATTTGACCTCAGAATCAGGACTTCTTCAAAATGTTCACCCGACATCTTCGATCGCAGTTTGGTAGCAATTGTTCCTCCTATGCTAAAAACGCGCTCCACCGCCGCACTGCTTGGAAGCTCTGTGTTGAATTTTAAGAACACGCTTTTCAGCAGCGGCATGTGCTTGAGACAGTCCAGACTTCTTGTCGGAGCAAGTTCGGTGTACTGTACAAACTCCTGCTCCCATGAAGCAGATGAGGACGATGTTTCGAAGTTAAAGAAGTGCTCACAGTCTTCTTCATCCTCACCACTTTGTTCGCCTGACGACGCTTTTTCTATAGTTGATGTTCGCGATAAGTTCGTTCCTTAGATAATCCCAGGCCCGCTTCCGTTCCACTTCGTTGTCTATCCATGCAACCTTAAATTTTGGATGGCATGCGGCAGCTATTATCAAATGTTTTCTTCCTCCATACCTGCAAACCTCTTATTGATCGCCGCGATTCAGCTCTCGACCACCGGGCGGCAGTGCCTCAAGTTCTCCGTCAGCAACGCGGACATTGTTTTGCGAAGTGAAGCCACTGTAGGCAGGAGATATGCCATGAACATGCATGTTTTTGCGCTGGAGAAGAGTTATAGCTTGTGCGAGAGGTGTAAACACCTGAACATACTCATCAATAAAGTCAATGTCTGACTTTTACGACGTCCCGCTCAAACTCGCTTGTTGACGTGGCTTGCCCTTCAGCGCCAGCACTGGCATCGAAGCCATCGGCGGGCCCAGAAGACGTCGGCCGCATGGAGAAACGAAGAGTCGAGTGCACACGCACCTAACCTTCGCAACGCAACGACGAGCGAAAGTCTTCAAGCTTTCACGTTTTTTCTTTCGTTTTTAGGAAGGAAGAGAATATTTTAACGCGAGCGCGTTTAGGAGCTCGTGTCACAGAAAATCCGTCGGATGTCGGTGGCGTGACGGACGGAAATTCCTGAATGGTCGATAGGGTCGTGACGTCACAGCCACATGACTTCGCGCGGGAATTTCAAACAACCCACAACGCTCATGTGAAACGTGACGTCATGCGTGGAATGAAGGTGGTTAAAGACATACGAATTAATGGTCGCCGCATGTTTCAAATGATCCCACTTGATAAACTAATTCATTTGCCTTAAAGAAAAATTTGAAGAATTTACGCAGGATCGCACCCACGACCCTTCGGTTGCGAGCCAGACATGCTACCGACTAGGCAACGGAGGGCTTGGGAATGGCACTGTGATCCTGCCGTCATTAGAGTGCCTCGATGTCTGTCTGTGTCAGGGTAAAGGCATTATCGCATCGAGTGTTGTTAGCGCGTGCCGAGCAAACACATAAATAAACCTTGCTGGGTAAAATGGCATCAAAGCACTGGCAAAAGCTCCTCGATCGCGCCGGGAGTGTTGTATCATAAGAACTAGGTCGTTGTGTGACTCAAGAGCATGAGAAGCGATTGAGAAGGCCATGCGAACGGGGCCCGATAACCCTATCGCGTTCAACTCTTAAAGGCGAAGGTTAATCGTCCTCCCAGTTTTTTTCTTCACAAACATTTTCAGTTTTGTAAAGTGCAAAATTTGAGTTCGATTTATTGCGTGGAAACACTACGTGATGTTAAATTGCTTTACGACTGTAATTATAATTTATTTTCAGTTATATGTTATATTGTATTTTCTACGATTTTGACGAAGTGAATAGAAAAGTACCTGTAAAAAGTAACTTCACTTAGTTACAAGTTACTGGAAAATGTACCTAAGATACAGATACAGATACTGAGAAATGAAAGTACCTAGGTTTGTACCTCAGGTACAACAAAAGTACCTAGATACCGATTTACAGTTACTTGTACCTAGGTACTTTACAACCCTGAATAGGCCTCTAGAGTGAATCTGGATTCTCAGCGAAAGTTTTATCTTTTCCGCGTCGACTTCATTATTTCTTTCTGTCCCACAATGTTCGCGCCTATCGTCCGCGATAAGCGAACTTTTTTTGGTCTATTTTTGATGGCTCCAACGCTTCTTGCACATGACACAGCACGCCGTCGCAGAAGCAGAAGAAAGGCGCAGGAAGGAGAGCAGGGCAGAGCAGGGCACGTCGAACCGTAGCAGGATGGTGAGAAGAGGAATAGGAAAGAGGCGAAATTGTGATCGACGCGCCAGAGTACATTTTAAAAATGCTTAAAGGTCCATACGCCACGTGTCGCTAAAATCTGGATCTAAACTGCCGTGTCCCCGGAAGTTGGCCTTGTTATCAGAATTCGTTGCAGGAACATCGCCGATGGATGCCACGTATAAACTATAAATACCGGTTATTGATATTTGATACTGGAACATGGCAAGTGAAGGCAGCGAATAGAGGTTAAATGCCAGTCATTGAAATTCATTGCAACAACTGGCCTAAGGATGCATTGAATGGACTGTGACGACCGGTTATTATTGTTCGCCACTAAAACACCTCCACTTAATGCAGTGAATAGAGTGTGTAGGTCAGTGAACGCCAATAGATAGGCGCTGACAGAGGCTAGTATTGGAGCGTACCAGGGTGGGGCAGAAATGCTCAAAAATGTATTTGGAAATACAAATACTGGGATACATTAAAATAGTAGCTAAAATACTGATACTGAAATATATCTGTAAAAGTGTATCGCGATACGTATCGGAAATACATTTTAAATAGAGGCAAAAAGTATTTGAAAATACAAATACAGGAATACGTTTTAGGGAGGGCAGAAATACAAATACAGAAATACTGATA
>JAZHYW010039150.1:0-217644 GCA_037355805.1 Ixodes ricinus | reverse complement strand
GAGTTTCTTGATCAGTGGTGTTGTGTGCTAGTACACTTGGGTCCCACTAGTGCCAGTAAGCTGGTGTAAAGTGAAAAACATTCCAAATGAATATCGTTGCACCGCCCTTTATGAGTACCCCGTAATTGACATACACTTATTTAGTTATAACTGTACGTGGCAGCCGCGACCCTCCATTTCTTAGGGAATGTCATAGAGGACGACGAACATACCGTTTCTGTTACTTGAACCATATACCGAATGGCCAAACTCTGAAATGTCGTCAGTCGATTTGTCAACGAGGGTTTCACTCGCTGTTCCTGTTCAGACTCCTCACAGCGCGTATGGAGGATGTATTTAATTTTCTAGACTTTGAAAAGATCTTTTTTGTTTGCGGCTTCGTGTGTGAGGAAACGACTTGCGGTGTGTCCATAAATGTTCAAATACAGGCCACGACTTGATAGCCTGCGTACTGCTTCTGCGCAGCTCATGCTGGAGGCGACGGTGGGGGCAAACTCTTTGGGAAACATCGCCATCGACAACATCGCATTTCGTGTTGGCACATGTCCGAGTAAGTATTCTCAAAACAGCTGTAGCGGCATTATGGTTACCGCGATTGGCAATCTCAATTTAGGAGTGAGAACGAACTTTCTTAAACAACTGAAATTTAAAAAATAAATAAAGGGGGGGGGAGTGTTTCGTTAACTTATTTTAACGCAGCAACTGACTCTTCGCGACCTCATTTTAATTTTTTATCTAATCAAAGAAGAGTACTCTAGAAAATTTGAGAGACTGAGAGAGAGAGAGAAAGAGACAGAAAGACAGAGGTAGGTTGGTAGGGTACGTTGTTGGGCTAGTTGGTTCATCTTAGTTAAGAGATAGATAGAGAGTGAGAGAGCATGTTTCGATTAAGCAAACTCAGATTTCTTCTGTCGATACATTTAAGTATTTCTATAATGCAATGTTTTTTGTTTTGTTTTTCAACAGTCTCTCCACAGACGGCTGCTCGAAATTCGGGTAAGTTCTTCCGGCATTTCTTTTTGTGGTTAGTTCATCAGCGAAATCTTTGCTTGTCGATCCCCTTTAACCCACGAAGAAGCTCTACCCCGATTAAAGTGTATCTGTTGCTACAGTGCGGTTTCCGGTTCGAAATGGCCCGATTTCAATGAGGATCGCAAATAGTTACTTATAAAGTATATTTTGTCCTCTCGGCCCGGTTTCGGGGCACGTAGGCGACTGCAACTTCGAGGAGGACGCGTGCGGCTGGACCAACCCTCACCCTGCCGACGGGCTGGACGACCTGGACTGGGCGCGCCAGTACAGCTACGGCCTCAACGGACCGCCCGCCGACCACACCAAGCGAAAGCCAGACGGTACATGCGCCTCTTAATCACTTTTGGTTTAGGTCAATCGATGTCCTATGGACGCGTGTAAGAAAAGCTAAAACTTAAAAGCAGCACCATTGAGGTCCCTCTCTTGTCTTTTCTGGGCGACGTTACTTCCACACGAAGCTCGTCAAGGGACGACGCAAGGTGACAGACGCAGCCATCTTGGCGTCGCCTCGTGGTAGCGTCGCACTTAGTGTGAGACGCTAAGAGACGCGCTGACTGCAATGCTGACACATGCTAAGCCGGCGCTGCGTGGGTCCACTATTGATGACGTATTAGGTGGAAAAGGCCTTCTTCCAAATAACATCGACTGAATTCTCCCCCCTCCCCCACCACCAAACGGGTTCCCTTCTCGCAGGCTACTACATGAACCTGGCGAGCTCGGGGCACCTCCCGCAGCGCGGCGGGTCCAAGGCGTGGCTGCTGAGCCCCAAGCTGGGGCCCGACGCGACGCTGCCCCGCTGCCTGTCCTTCTCGTACTACATGTACGAGCGCACCATCGACCCGGCGGGGCCCAGCCTGGGCTCGCTGCGCGTCCACGTGCTCAGGGACGCCGCGCCGGGGCTCTTCTCGCTCCAGACCGTCTGGAGGCTCAACAACCACCAGGTGCGCCGATCATGCTTGACGTGCTGCCTCGCTTTGACATCGTCGCACAAGAACCAAAGCAAACCGCAAATATGAGCGGCTGTTCGTGGGCGCAAACCATTTCAAGGGATAGGGCCTTCTGCGAGTATCTCGTATAGCACTGTGTACAAAAACCAAAACCTCCCTTTATGTTTTGAAAGGTCAGCCGGAAAGAAAAGACTGTGTGCTTTCCAGAAGGTCTGGAGTTGTTTTTGATATCGCAAACCTACCTAAGCCGATCAATGCGTGAGCGTCCCGCAGGTCAGGACGCTTCTGAACGCCGCCACCAACGTTACTGGACCAACTCAGTTGTGAAACTCCCACGGAGGGGGTGCCTGCCATCTCTACCTCAAGTCCGACATCCGTGATTTAAAGCGCCATTTAAAGGCTGCATTTCAAAACTGCGTATTTTGTAGAGTACGGTGAAGCGCCACCTGAACGCTGTGCAAGAACCTGCGCATTCCATAGAGCACACTGTATAGTTACCATAGCAGCCGTCCCCAAAACGGTGGCGTGCCGAACGACTGGAGGCAGATCTCGGGGGAAGAGGGGGTACAGCTAGTGGAAGCAGCGTATATGGGCAGTTCCGTAACTGAGTTGATCTACAGTGCAAATCAAGTGGATCGTTGGCTGTTTTAAGGAACCGCAAAAATCGGTTTCATAACGTATCGAGCCAAGATTTTGTACAGAGGTTTCCGAAAAACGTGCATTAATGGTTATCGAAATTTCACTGAACAACCCTACCCGAGTAAAAAGTTAGATAATCAAGAACTTGAAAACCCTACCTAGGGCGTCCGTCTGCTAACGAAAGCCGCCGCACGCAGGGTCATCGCTGGCTGGTGGCCCGCTGCCCGGTGAAGCTCCCGGACGGAGCCCCTATCGGCGAGCCGTATCAGGTGGTCCTCGAGGGCATCTGGGGCCACGGCAGGGTCGGATACGTGGCCGTCGATGACGTCAGCTTCTTCGACGGAGACTGCAACAGTCAGCTATTCGTTCATATCACCAGCCTCGCGGCCAATAGACCCTTTTCAAAAATGCGTACCATCTATAGTGCGCCAATCATCCAGCCCTGCCATTGGTTGGGCACGGACTTCGGGCACGTGTTGAACACGAGGGTTATGTCAACGTTTGGCGTGGACTCAGATCTAATCACACGCTTCGTGCCCAGTGGATGGATAGATACTGATGGGTACCCTTCATAACGAGCGGTAGCTTGCGCCACCTAGCCTAGAAATCAAATATATGATTCCTTCCCTCACCCTTCTAAGCCAATTTGCTTTCCCTCTGCGTTCTTCTAACTATCCCAAAGAAATGGCGACCACCTATGTTGCGTGATGGGGTTTTGAAAAGGGTCTAATGTAGTGAGCAGCGTTTTCCGGTCTTCTCGATATGCAACGTATCGTTTATTTTGTCGGCAATCAAAGTCTTTTCCGCATATGCAGCCTCAGCGGTTCCTAGGTTGTTGTCTCCGCGAATGTGAAACTGCGAAATGTGTCGCCCCTTCAGTACAATTTGTAACGTTCCTTGAAGATGAAGGGAAACAACGCAATACTTCACTGGATGCTTTGTAATAGTTAGTGAAAGTTCATTTTCTTATTTTGTGTCGGTAGACATTCGAAATGAGCAGACAACATTGTTTCCTCTTGCTATCGCACGTTGTTACATCTAAGGGCGTTCTGGCCTAGGCGAAAATGGTTTGGAACAAAGCCCCTCCGATGGACAGCTTCTCATTTAGAAACCTTGATGACTTCTGCTTGATTGGTGTCGCATACTGCGTGACGGGTTCACTAGGCAGAAAAATAAAAACTGTTTGGTAGCCGCACTACTGAGTAGAGACGCTTTTCCCGGCGCCAGATTGGCGCCGCCGTAACTGACCTTCTACTCCTTCGCCGAGATGCCCAGCCAGCAAAATGAGTAGGAACAAATTTATGCAAAGAATGCCTTGGAGACAAGAACATTGTGGTGTCTAGGAGGTTAACAACTTGTAATGCGACCACAGTGATGAAGCGAAGTGAACAGAATGAAAGAAAACAAAAATGAAGGTCAGTTTTTGCGGCGCCCGCAAAGCTGGCGAAAAGCGCGTATTTCAATAGCGCGTAAATCTACTGGGTGAAACAAGGAGACGGCAGGCTCTTTAAATCGACCGGAAAATTCGGTTTCTTAGCCTATCGCGCTACGACTTTGTGCAGCGTTGCCCACAGATGGTGCATTTTTTTCGTAAAATTTGCAAAGAGCGAACTTACCTGAGGAAAAAGTAAAGAAAGAAAAAGGCTTAGCTCCTATGGAAACGCAGCGACGCCACCGGTCTGCAAACAACACGGCGCCGTTTCGCACGGGAGACAAGAGATGGCGCAAGCGGTCGCGACTCCAACTGCCGCCAACGAACGAGCAGACGACGCCGAGAGCCGGAGTTTTTAGCAGTCGAGAAACTGCAGTTCCTCGTTGTTATCGCGCCTGTTTTTGTTTCTGCCACTGTTTCCGTCTGCGGAACGCGAGCCACTTTTGAGTCGAAAGTATCGTCTGCTAAAGTGCCGGCTCTCGGCGCCGTATGTTCGTTCGTTGGCGGCGTTCGTTGCGCCATCTCTTGTCTCCCGTGCGAAACGGCGCCGTGTTGTTTGAAGACCGGTGGCGTCGCTCAGTTTACATAGGAGCTAAGCCTTTTTCTTCCTTTACATTTTCCTCAGGTAAGTTCGTTCCTTTGCAAATGTTACAAAAAAAATGCACCATCTGTGGGCAACGCTGCACAAAGTCGTAGAGCGATAGGATAAGAAACCGAATTTTCCGGTCGATTTAAAGAGCCTGCCGTCTCCTTGTTTCACCCTGTATTATAGCTACAGCTCTTTTATCCCGCGCACTTAGGTCGTATATCTGCTCCATGTCGCGATATCTTTGAATAACACAGTAGTTCATAAGTATGTCATGATTTCGTTTCAATTCTGGTGCCGTTCTTGTTTTTGTTTTTCCACACAGCGTTCCCGGAGAAGGCTAAGGCCATTCCAGGCAAGTTTATGAAATCTGTCGTTTCCATTGTGACATGCTGTCCTCATTATGGTAGAGAATTACTATTTGTGGCTCATGAACCCGAAACTAATTTCGGTCACTCTAACATCATTTGCATAAATGTGAGACTGGACTAAAATATATTTGCGTGCAGTGCTTAAAGCACATTCTGTTAAAAGAGTACAGTTGTTCTTTCTCGCGTGAATTGAAACGTGGTGACGCCAGTGAGCAAATAGCCCCCAACCACTTCCGGTTTTGAACTAGACGGCGGGTTTCGCAGTATTTGGGAAATCAAATATAGACGCTTTGCACACGCGCCAGATTGAGCCGCCATAGCCGACCTTCTCCTTTTTTACCGAAATGCCGAGCCACTGAAGCGGGCGTTAACGGGCCTCCACAGGGGCCTATGCTGGGCATACCTCGGCAAACCTCACTCATGAGGGCCCTCACTCACCTCACTCACCCTCATCTTCACAGGTGAGGTGAGGGCGAGTGAGTTTCTGAACCAGAAAAATTCATGAGTGTGAGGGTGAGTGAGGGCCGTGAGGGCTGTGAGGACCGTGAGTGCGTGAGGGCCGTGAGGGCGGTAAGTGCGTGAGGGGTGTGAGGGCCATGGGTGCGTGAGGGGCGTGAGTGTGAGGGCGGTGAGGGGCATGAGTGCGTGTAAGGGCCGTGAGAGGGCGGTGAGTGCGTGAGGGCCGTGAGTATGAGTGCGTGAGCGTGAGTGCGTGAGGGCGGTGAGTGTGTGAGGCCCCCTTCAGACGGAGCAACTTTCTCAGCAATTTCGGTGTAGCTAGCGGGTTGTTTCTAGCTTTCCTTCGATCGACACGAATTGCTAGATCGGGTCCGGCTCTAAACAAGCGAGCAACTCGGAGCAATTCGAAGACGTTTGAAGCGGCTGCATCCAATCAGGGACGCGATATTTTCACGTGATACCTCGTGCCGGTAGTGATGACAAGAAGAGACTTGGTTCTGGTTTGAAATTGATCGTTTTGGAAATAAACTGTTTCAGAAAGACGCATTAATATTCTCAACAAGATTTAAATGCATAAAAACAGGTTTATGGCGCGCAATTGGTTTGTCTAAATAGTGCAAGAAAAATAAAATTTCATGATGATGATGGCAAATTGCAGCAGTTGGTTGCTGCGTGTGAACGCGGGCGGCCCGTGTTGCTGGTGTTGCGACGTCAAGTTTCTGGGCGAAATTGCCCCCTTCTAAAGCGGGCATGAGTGGCGTGAGGGCCATAAGTGCGTGAGGGCCGTGAGGGCGGTGAGTGCGTGAAGGGTGTGAGGGCCATGAGCGCGTGAGGGGCATGAGGGGTATGAGTGCATGAGGGCGGTGAGTGGCGTGAGGGCCATGAGAGCGTGAGGGGCGTGAGGGCGGTGAGTAGCGTGAGGGCGGTGAGGGGCGTGAGGGCCATGAGTGCAGTGAGGGGCGTGAGGGCCGTGAGGTTCAGTGAGGGTGAGTGAAGGGCTGAAGGTGAGTGTGACTGTGAGGTGGGTGAGGGGCTGAGGGTGAGTGTAGCTGTGAGGGTGAGGGTGAGTGAGGGGTTGAGGGTGAGTGTAGCTGTGAGGGTGAGGGTGAGTGAGGGCTTAGGTGAGCGTGGCTGTGAGGGTGAGGTAAAAGAGGTCGACCTAAAATGCCGACCTCTGATGCTGGGGAGGAGGACACAGTAGCACCTAAAGTCGCAATAACCTGTCCTGGTGTGGCAACGGTGACGTGAAGCGAACGTAATAAGAGGAAACAAAAACTGAAGGTCGCTTATGGCGGCGCTTCATGCACAGCTGTGCAAAGCCGTCTATACAGTCTATTATCTGGAAATGGCCCTTATATCACTCTCAGACTTTATTCACTTGTATAATAAAAAAAATGGCGAGTAAGAAATTAGGAAATATACGTAAACCGGAAATGTGCAGAGCTACCCAATTAGATGGCGCTACTGAGTTCGTTGCCAAACAAAAAAGGGCCAATGCGCAAAGACAACCGAACCATGGTTGATCAGTAAATGATGGTGTCATAACACCATCTACAAGAAAGACGCCAAAGCGTACTGTGCACGTGATCACATCAATAACAAAAGAATAAGCAAAACAGGAGCACGGGGTCCAAGACGTGGAGATTGGGAAACCCGTGCATTGAAGCGCATCCGCTGCACAGGCGAGTGCTCCTTCGAGCGGGACATGTGCGGCTGGACGAACGCGACGGGCGTGGACGCGGCGCCCAGCACCAACCTGGTGGGCAGGGCGGGCTCCGTGCCCAGGGATTCGCTCACCTGGAGGCTCGCCTCCGTCGTCAGCCGCCCCGCCAACCTGCAGGACCACACCTACAGGGCGCCCAGTATGTGCATCCCAATATTCCGTTCAACTGACTACCCCCTCACCCACCCACCCGTACTACTCCATCCTACCCTATCCGACCCGACCCGACCCGACCCGACCCGACCCGACCCCGACCCGACCTGGCCCAACCCGGCCCAACCCAACCCGACCCGACCCGACCCGACCCGACCCGACCCGACCCGACCCGACCCGACCCGACCCGACCCGACCCGACCCGACCCGACCCGACCCGATTCGGACCACCGGAACCGAACCGAACCTTTCTAAATGCAACCCCCATTCCTTTATGCCGTCCCGACTAAAGTCATCTATTGGCGACGTGCGCGACCGATAAGCGTCTCTGTTGTCGGCCTTCCACGATTGGCCGAATGCTGACTATGACGTCAGCAAAAGATTTCTCTACGACGAAAATAAAAGTAATGAAATAACTTAAATTTAAACGCGATAGCATTTAGGAGCTCGTGTCGTAGAAAATCCGGCGTCGGCGTCGGCGTCGGTGGGATCAAAAAATCCCATAATGCAAAACGCGCAGCCACGTGTCACACGAGGCTGCGCGCGTTGCATTATGGGATTTCGCCCGCTGAATTTGGCGGGAACATTTTTCCCGCCCTATTTGGCGAAATGTTTTCCGCCAAGTCTAGCGGAAAACGTTTCCGCCAAATTTAGCAGAAAATTGTCCCACCAAATTTAGCAGGTTGATAGGGTCTTGACGTCACAGCCACTTGTGACGTCACGTGACAGGTGACGCTATAAACTAGACCACGTACACACGCTTGCACGGCTTGGCAGCAATCACCCTAAGTTTTTCATGCAGTTGGCAGTGTTGGTTTGAGAGCGGAATGATTTCAAGCTTCCACCAAGCTCACACAAACACCATCAAACTTTTGTTCGCAAGGTTGTAACGTCACGTGAGGGAACATAGGAGGGCACCACCAAAACTTTTTTTCATGAAAAACGCCGCCATGCCGTGCTCCAGTGTTTGACGTTCCGGTTCATAAAAAGAATGAACAAAGCCCACCTGAACACCGCTGCTTGAAATACGCTTAACCACCAATTCTCCAGGTGAACGCCAAAAAAGAACGAAGAAGCGCGAGATGAGTTCCAATTTTTCGAATATTCTGGTAAGCCAACTTGTCTCCTCCAAGACGTTAAATTGTACAACCGAAGGCCCTCGTTAAGTTTCCGACTTTGTTGTCAGCGTAACATTTATGCTTTCTGGCACTGGTGACATGAGCACGCTCGACAGGCTTGCAAAGACGGAGCAGGCGGAAGTCTCTAGGGACGCAAGCGGCAGTTCACGAAAGACAGTCTGCATACAGTTTCGAACGCGAATCTCCGCGAGATCTGTGCTTCGAATGCCGCATGGCAATGAGTTCGAGGAAGATAGCTTGGGCACGCGGCATTCGAACCACGGATATTGCGGTGACTCGTGTTTGCAGACTGATTTGTTTTGTACGATGTATGAGCAGTGTGACACCGGCTTACCCCTTCCCATACAATCTCGCAAACATCTGAAAGTGAGAGCGGCCCGCTCGCCATGGTGGTTGGCGTTCCTGGTTTTTCGCTCAGTGCAAATTGTGACTTTTCCTGAGCTCTTTGAAAGCATGGAGGACTTTATAACGAAAGCCACATATACCCAAAGTTATGTCTATCCGTGCGTCCGTGCATACCCCATGACGCGTGACGTCACTTTGGACTGTGAGTGACACCACGACTTGACACCGTGACGTCACGTCATGTGGTCCTGTCACGTGACGTCGCGGTGTCAGGTGACACTGCCACGCGGTGTCAAGTAGCACCAATACTTGACGCCGTGACGCCGCATGATGCCAAATAACTCTTGACTTCACACCATAACGTCAGGTGAGGTTTTGTGTCCTCTGCAAAAATCGGTCCATTATAATACTTAAACGATCGCTCCTTAAATATTTCATTGGATGCATTTGTATCGAGCTTCATATTTAAGCGATCGCCACTGCATTCCATGCGAACTGCGAATATCTCTGCCGATTTCGATCCTCCCCGCAGCCGGCTACATCTTCTTCGACATCTTCAACCAGAACTCGGTGCAGAACCCGGTGCTCCGGAGCACCCCGATCGCCGCCCCGGACGGCGAGACGGAGCGCTGCCTCAGCTTCTGGTTCGCGCCCTTCGGCCGCGGAGAGTCCTCCACGCTGAGTGTTTTCAGGTACGCACCCACGATGGTTTTACAAAAGGGACGCTTACGGCCGCGTCTCTTCAACGTGCAATAGTCGGTGACAGGCTCCCGTAGACGCTCCGCGCCACCAGCACCACCAGCACGTTGCTGGATGGATGGATGGATGGATGTTAATGGCTATGCCCTTTGTAACGGGTGGTAGCTTGCGCCACCTAGCGTGTTGCCAACTGTCATCAAAGGCAGAAAACTGCAGGCAGAGCATATATCCTATCACACTGCTGACAGCGCGTGGATGAATAAACGTGGAATTTGCTCGCACGCTCAGGGCCGCCGAAGCGCCCCCCGCGGGCGAGGAGCCTGCCGCGGCGTCGAGCAACGGCAACGGGGCTGCGCCCAGGGTGCTCATCTGGAGGCTGTCCACGCGGAGGATGGACACCAGCCGCCCGGACTGGAGATACGGACAGGTCAAGGTGCCCGTCGATGCACCCTTCAAGGCACGCAGCAACGGCTGACCCCCTCTTTGAGCCTCTCTTGATTTGTGTCCTAGGACAAAGACCTCACGTCAGTCTTTGTCCTAGGCAACCTTGGTAACACTGCGTCACGTGACATATACGTTTTTTAGGCAACCATGGTAGCAGAACGTCGTTTCACGTCATGTGTACCTTTGTCCTAGGCAACCACGTTAAAACAATGTCAGGTGATGAGATTTAGACGTTATTTCTCAAGTCTCGGAAACAATCTAAAATGTGCAAAACGTTATAATTTTATTGCGAGAGTGCTATTGAATAACAAAGTAGCAATAGTTTGATTGCAACATGTTGTTGCTCCACTATCCCGATTATGATAATCATTAGGGGTTCTATGGAGCAAACATTTACTGCGCCTAACAAGAGTTCATCTATTCCGTCTTCAGGATGTCGGTGTGGTAAGGTTTGTCCTCACAGACACGCGTGCCTTTCACTTTTTACCGTGGTCCATCATGCAGCGAAAATTCGGCGGCATTCTTTATGAGGCCATTATGAGAGCAACAACAAATTTTCTACGACCGTGCACGCAAAAAGAAACGTGTTAGGAGAACTGAAGGGACCTGCTTCAACCGGAGACGGTAAAATTAAGTCACTTCCTCTCGCCGAAAACCACAATCACACGTAATGGCGGTGTCACGGGTGTCTTTGAGGGCAAGCCTTCAAGCCGCGATCACACTGCCAACACATCACACATAAGACAATGTGCAGAGATGATGCGCGTTCCTTGTTCGTATCACGGTCACATCGGTTGTACAAAAACTGTCTGCAGACGTGTTCGAAGCATGTATAAAAATGAAAGCCGTTTACAGCTCCCTGTAACGCCGAATTAGAGCGCAGCTCTTGAGGAGTGGGGAAGGCGCGGAGGGGGTCACGTGACCTCTGAGGGAGTCACATGGCCGGGGGTCACGTGACCTCGGGGGGAGGGGGTGTCACGTGACCTCGGGGGTCACATGGCTGGGGTCACGTGACGCTGGGGGGCCACGTGGCCCAGGGGTCACGTGACCGGGTCACGTGACCTGAGAGTCACGTGACCTTGAGGGTCACGTGACCTTGGAATGAGCTTGCGGTTACGCCGACGGCGACGGCGACGCCGCTCAAGCCGGGAAACGGGCGCCTAAGAGCTGCGCTCTAAAATAACATGCTTCCAACATGCGTGAGGCGTGTCCGCACAAGACTCGGTCATCATGTGCAGCGAACACCTTGTCTTTAGTATGAGGTAACGAGCACTGTGATCTCAGCTCTACGGAAGCTTCCCATATCAGCTACTTTCCCTGCGCGGTACTGCGATGTTGCGGTCGTAATCCATTCGATGTTACCTCAAAATGACCGCACACCCTTCCGCAGATACACTTCGAAGGAGAAGCGACGGACGGTGGATTCGCCCTGGACGACATCACCATGTACGACGGCAACTGCGAAAGTACGTGCACCCAGTTCCCGTTTCGTTCGAACGCACTGGTTCACACTTGTGACTGTTTACGACCGAGTGCATTGCGACCTCTTGTGATCTCTTAGGACGAGAGAACACACTGGCACGCTGGCGCCATCTGTGAGGTGGCCCGGGAACTGTATTTCACTATAGGGCCGAGGTTTAGCGATATCTGCGAGATCAGATGTACGTACTATTCATAAAAAAAAAAATTTATGACATTATCAAAAGTTTTTGGGTAAAAAAAGACAACGAATGATGCGAGAAAAAAAAATATACAGAAATGCTAAGTGTTCCTCGGTTACCCGATAGATGGCGCCAGTGTGTTCTCTCGTCGTAAAAGATCACAAGAGGTTGTAAGGCAGTCGGTCGTAAACAGTCGCAAGTGTGTGAACCAGCCTTTACATGCGCCTGTGGGAACGTCGTTGTCGGGGAGGACGCCGATTGAAGGATACAGGTGCTTTCGGCAAAGAAAACTTAAGTTAATGCAAACGCAACATTAGTAGGAACAAAAAGAATGGGTCAGAGGTGTTTCGTGTTACTTGTTTGTTAATGGCGATACTTGGTTGGCTCTTGCCAGTAGCTTGCATTTTAATTTTATGTTGAACTTTGTGTCGTTCCAGCTCGGCCTCCAACAGCCGCCATTGCTACCACAGACGTGTGAACCGTCCCAGTTGACAGCGTCATTCTCTCCAGTGTTCTGCAGGAGCTCACCAATTATTGTCATTATACGCGATCCAACACACTTTGTGCATGCAGTCCGTGCTGAAAAATATATTTATTAAACTTTTTCTTCTAACAATTGCGTTTTTACATTCCAAAATGACTGAATAAACAAATATATTTTTAAACCTAAAGGCCAGTTCTCTCTAATAAACGAAGCAGAGTCAATGTCTGCAGTGTTGTTGTGCTTTTTTTTTCAGTATTTCTCTCGCGTTTTTAGAACTGTCTTCAAGGCAAGCCTTGTCCCGTTGAGTTTCAAGTCACGATTTCATTCTGAGCACGACAAAATGAGTAGCTCACTCCTACAACTCACGCATTGACAATACCGCGAGCATGTAAAAGAAATAAATTTTACGTTTAAAATCAAAAGTATTAGTATAAACTCGTACCGGGAAATTGTTTAAATGTGACATTTCTGCGTTATTAAAAGTGCTTAATATCTACTTACCGTAAATTCCACGAGCTTAACACGCGGAGCTCGTCTGCCAGGTTCACGAGAACGGACATTCTTCGAAACATGTTTTTTTATAAAATGTGCTTGCTCATGCGTGTCTGTTGTCGTTACTTGCAAAAATACACCTCACTGTATCGAGGAACATTGCTTCAAACAATCCGTGCTTGTGGTAGTTACTTGAAAAATACACCGCACCGTATTTCGAACTTTGATGTGTTCTGGTTGTTGTTAATGTAAAATACACCTCACTGTACTTCAGACATCCATGCGTGCTAGTAATCGTTTCTTATAAGAAACACCTCAATGTATTAGGGAACATTGCTTCAAACAATGCGTGCTAGTGGTCGTTAGTGGTGAGACACACCGCACTGTATTTCAAACATCCATGAGTGTTAGTTGTTGCTTGTAAAAGAGCACCCCAATGCATCGGGGAATATTTCTTCAAACAATGCGTGCTAGGTGTCGTTACTTTTAAGTTACACCGCATTGTACTTCAAATATTTATGCGTGCTGGTTTTCGGTAACGTAAAATACACTGCACTCCATTTCAAACATTCATGCGTGCCACTTGTCATTACTTGTGAAAAACGCCTCACTGTAGTTTAAACACTTATGCGTCCTAGTTGTCGTTAATGTAAGACACACCGCACTTTATTTCAAACAAACATCCATGCGTGCTAGCTGTCGTAATTTGTAAAAGACACCGCAGCGTACTTCAAGAATGACCGCATCTCCACGTGGTGAATGATGTTGATTGGGGCAAAGCGGCGTCCGCTCTGTTTTCATCCATGTCAGAAAGAGAATGTGTGCTATGGAACGTGGTTATATACGCATTTGAGCATTTGACCGCAGCGCCCTCTTGTCTATAAACGTTGAGCCAATGCATGCAAAGTTTAACGCGATTATATACGCATTTGACCGCAGCGCCCTCTCCTGTATAGACGTTGAGCGGCTACATGCAACGTTTAATCCATGACATCCCCAGCTCTTGAGTTACTACCACATCTCAGAGCCCCCTACTCGTCCAGCAGTCATGGCCGAGTGGTTAGGCGATGGACAAGAAATCCATTGGGGTCTCCCCGCACAGGTTCGAATCCTGTCGATTGCGCAAACATTGTTTCTTTTTATGTGAGCACGGACGCCGGCCGGACGGACGGACGGACAAGGCTAGACCCTAAGGAGCTTCGCCCCTAACATTCATGCGTGATAGGTCGTTGTCATGAATGCAAAATACACCGCGCGGTATATCAAAACTTTATGCGTAATAAATGTCGTTACTTGTAAAAGACATTTTAGTGTACTTTAATCATTCATGCGTGCTAGTTGTTAATATAAAATACACCGCAGTGTATTTGAATCATCCATGCGTGCTAGTTTTGGTTGTTTGTAAAAGACATCGTCCTGTGCTAAGAGCTTTACTTTGAACATCCGGGCAGAACGCACCACAAAGTTTTGTGTTGTAGCACTCATATTTATATTTATTCTCTTTTTTTCTCTCTCACACACACAGCCCTTTCCGTTGCAATTATACTCTTTTTCATACTTAGTATGCAACACTGCCAAAGCTACTGGTGCGAGTGCGTGGCTTTATCTATGGTTTCGTTTGCGTGAGAACGGGTGAAAATGATCCGCGAGATCAAACCCCATGCTTGCGGCAGCATGGTTTAAAAGCGTTGTACACTAAGTATGAAAAAAAGTGTACTTCCACTTTATTCGGACAACACATCGGTGGCATTTGGCGGAAGAAAGAATGCTATTCGCTCTCGTGCACAGTACGATACATTAGCTAAACACAAACATATCAACGCAGCAGTCTGAAACGGACAAGACGAGAGGGTCGATTACAAGCAGCTGCTTTCAGCCATTTTGAGGTTAATGCATAGGTGTTACGTTTACAAGAACAAAAACCACGAAAGAAGACGAACGCACAAACAACAAGGACAATAACAAAAAAAATATTTCGCGGTGCTTTTTCTGGACAGATCGACCTGGGCCTGTACGATGGCATGCATAACATTTCAAGGTATGGCTTCGAGCGTCTTTCAAGTCGGAAATACCGTTAAAAAAGAAAACCCAGTAAAAAATAGATTTTTTTTTTGCCTCGTGCATGAGGACCACTCCATTTCATTTCGAAATAAGTCGATCGAACACCCTCTCATTGTTGACTGGGTAAGCAACGGCACAAGTGCCAGTGAAATGGACACCGACGAAAAAGTAGTAGACATGTTCTTGTTTTTTATATTTTTTTATAGTTCATTTTAACGTGAAGCACCGAGCCGCGTAAAGTCACAACGTCTTCGAAAAGGTTGCGGTTTTTTTTTTGTTTGTTTGTTTTGTAAACACCGTGTATTATAGTACGAGAATGTTCTTTACTCTCAGAGTTAACAAATGAACCAACAATTAGTCTTGTGCGATTTCTTAGTTCTTGTGCAGTTTTATTACGAGGAACATTACACAAGAACACGAGCGCGTGCGCGCGCGTGACTGATGACTCGTGCGTTTACAATGAAGCGCGGGATGTTACGTTTCGAATCGGTCCGGAGCATCCCACGACCGAGGAAACTGCTGCTCTCGAAAAGAGGGCGTGGTCAACCCGAGTGTCTTCAACTATACTCTGTTTCACCTTATGATGTACCGCAGGAAAGGCTAGAAGCGCGAGCTGCTTGCTCTAGGGCACATCTCGTCGGCACAAGCTCTCGTGCATTAAGGGCAGCTGCCAACGCTATGAGCTCGCGCTTCTAGCCTTCTCTGCGGTACAACATAAGGTGAAAAGCAGTATATACGGCCAAATCGGAAGTGACATACATTACTTCGGAAACACTTCAAACCAAAGTCAACCTAGAACGCAATCTGTTGGTAAGTGTTTTTTTTTCTCTTTTGAAAAGGTGGTGGTGTATTACAGGATGACTTCGTTCGAGCCAAGGTCACACTTCCATTACATAAAAAAAGAACTGAACACAGTGTTGGAGGTGTGTTTCTTCCTTGAATGACGGCCCTGTCAAATTGAAATTCGTCGTACAAAAAAAAAATCTCTCTGCAAACATGTTAAAAGAATACACGTGTAAGAAACAAACAAATACATCGAAAATGCTTGCGATGATACTGACGTCGCGTCTGTAGCGAAAAGCGTGGCGTGTCCCTCGTATGATGCATAGACAATAAAACAACGGCATAAAAAAAACTAGCATGCAAAAAAAAAAAGAAAACGAACTCGCCACATTACAGAAATAGGTTTCCTGTTCTTATAAGCGGCATTCCTCCCCCCACCAAAACAAAATAATAATAAAAATAACTAAAATGAAGGGAGACAGAGGAGGGAAAAAGTTCAAGAGAGAAGGCAACAAATGAGGGTTGGGAAAGGCGACTGCGGACAGAGCGTCTATCTGGCGACCCGAATAGCGCACGGCGTAATTTCGGGTTATCCATCAACAAGGCACTTGCCACTTTTTTTTTTCTCTTCTTTTTAGTGACGCGATCGAACCCGGTTGGAAAGAAAAGAAACAGACGCAAAGACGACACAAAAGTGCGGCGGCGCAGCTAGACGACCGCGTCAAGTGCCGGCACTCGACGCCAATGTTTCCCGGGTCGTCCTGATAAGCGCGATAGCGCTCTCTACCAACGCCGAGCCACCAACGGATAACGGTAGTATACCCGATTTTCCCTCTACCTTCTATTTTGTTTCAGGTTAAAATATCCACTAATAAAAACATTATAATACTAAACTCCTCGTAGCACAAAAACAACAAAAAAAACAAAGTTTCGCGTTTTATTTATGCGCTGTTGTGCGAAATAGTGCTGACACGATTTCGTTATCGAAACATGATACGATACTTTTGGCGTTTGAAACATGTACGGCTCAATAAAATATCGTAAAACTAATTTAAGATGCACCTACATGTATTTTAATTCAACACGTGCGGGGGAAAAATTAGTTTAATTCCGCTAGGAGCGGATTTTTTTACTTTTCTTAAAGTTGTCCTATTCTTCAGGATAAGATATCTACGTTCAGTAGTGCCCTGTAGCGATGTATGAGTAAGGGGCTTGCGCGCACATATTGAGACTAGATGTTAGAACAATCAAACATATTTTCGTACATCGATGTATTTGCTTGCACTTAAAGTCGACTATTGATAAGATTTTTTTTTTGCCCACTTGCAATATTTCTGGATGTGTTGTTATTCTCGTGATAACCCGAATAAAATCTTTATTGTTGCCGTGTACTTAAAATAAAAGGTTCAATACAATACTTATTTTTTAAATTATTACTCGAGGCTTTTTTTTATAGTTTGCTTTCTGGAAGTTAGAAACCTGCAAACTACAACTCTAGATATTTCATATTAAACTGTTATGTCTCGTAATATTTTCCTTTTTCTGTTGTTTATTGTTGGCTAGTTCTTGTTTGCCAAGTTTAAGGCTGCAGAGGCCTCGTCAACTCACAAATTGTGACTTCTTGCCTCTGTAGTTCACATCAGCGTCTGATTATATGCCCGCCGTGAATTAAACTCTTAAATGATTGACTGACAGTTTGGCGCTATCAGATATTTATCCCAGGCATAGTTACGAGGAAATTGGGCGAGTACTTACTTTTAAACCATCTATTTATTGAAACAGAAGCTTTACATTTCAACGCTCTTTTGGAACATACTTTTTATTTGAACTCGAAAGGGGAGAAGCAATTATTTTAGTTCATTTTGAGTAAACGCGAACATTTCAGTGATAGACATCTCTTGATAAACCTTGAACTCAAAACTCTCCTGTTGCACGCTAACATGCTAGACAGACATAGTCTCCCAGAATCTACTCGATCGAACAGTACCGTAGCAAACGTTATGCGATATTAAGCGTAACTTAATTGCTTCTACGACATATATATTGGGTTCTTTTTAGAATTTTCGTATCACGTTTTTTTTTTTTTAAAGATTGCAACTAGCCAGTACGCACAATGTATTTTTTTTATTTCAGCTGCCCTTAACAGTTTTAAAGCCACCGACGTCGTAGATCTAAGCAGTTTAAAGGATATGGAGTTGAAAAGTAATATCACTGAGGCGTAACGGGTAAACTTAGACCACGTGACATGAACCTATATGCCGATAATAGTTTTCTTTTTGCTGTAGGCGCAAGACCGGCTTGGAGAAAGGCCGCCAACCTTCGCAGGCACTACTCTGGGCTTGAGGAAGTTGTTGCTGACTTCTGCCGCGGGACGTTCAAGATTACGCTCATCTATTCCAGGAGAAGCGCCAATCTATCAGGTCGGGGCAATTTGCATACGATAATTTTTCGCACTAACGATTTGTCAACCGAGAAATCACCCGATTTCTCCCACCTAACAAAGTCTCAACAAACACCCTTACTGTAGGTAATCTGCGGAAATAGCGAAGTTAAACCGACTTTCTGCGGTAAAACGGAAAATATATTTTCCTCCTTACAACTAACGTGTACTTACCCTGCAACGTATGCGTAAAAAAACAAAAAAAACTGGGATGTATGTTTTGTTTTTTATAATATTTTTGAAATCAGCGTACCATTGAAGGGCGCTTGTTTTTTTTTTAGTTTATGTTTTTAAATGTATTCAGATACCTCAATGGTTACCATGACTGATAAAAAAAACACTGCTCTAAGACTTTCAAAATGTACTTTCTTAGCAACGTTGAACGTAACCCTTCGGTGCTAATAAAGCGTGTTTCTAAACAAAAGGTACTGTTAAAACTTTCTCGGACATCAAACGTTGACAGTAGGTTAAACCGGCAAGCAGTATTTTTGCTCGTTCTTTTTTACTGCAAATACATCGTACACAAGAAACCGTGTTCGCTGCATACAGAAGTATCTACAAATGTGCCTCAAGACATATTTAAAAAAAAAAGTTTCTTCATACATTTGTAAGCTTCAAACATTTCTGCGGACAGATTTTGTACGACCAATCTGCCAGTACCGTCCTACAAGGGAGAAACACGCAGCAGACAGAATCTGCAGACTGTCTTATTTTCTGGCGTACCATTAGGAGTGTTATCACAGCTCTAAGCTATCAAGTTCACTGTGCAGTAAAGTCCACGCCGAAAGATAACGCTCTTAGAAAGTATGGTTGTAAATATGGCCATTGGTAACGGTTAAACACGATCAAATACAGCCTCGCTAAACACGGATGACGAACAAAAAGACGAACACGACAGGACAACGGCTGACTCTCAACATAAAGGTGAATCTATGAAAAGGAAACAAAGAAAGCTTCTTAAATAGGTTAGAAACACACACAGAACAAAACGCACGCCTACCAAGCAACTAGACGCCGCAGGGTCATCGCCTTAAAAATTTGCACTTATGTTAGACCGAAAACACGTTATCTCCTTGTCCGTTCCAGAAAAAAAAACATTTCAGTTGCGAGTCAGCCATTGTCCTTTCGCGTTCGTCTCTTGTCTGTCACCCGTGTTTACTGAGACTGTATTTCATTGCGTTTGTCTCTAAGGAAGGTTAATCTGTTTCGTTTGTAGTTCTCGCTGACTCATCTCTCTTGCTCCCTGGAGTTCATTTCGACATAAGCATGCACACATCTGCTCTCGAGTGTAGATTTCCCGGTGCACGTGATGTGCACACACGCACACACACGCGCACGCACGCACACATACATACGGGCACACAAACGCGATTCATCCATATACGGACGGTCGCGTACTCATATGGAGACGCACAAACGTGCGCGCACGCACACGTGCGTGTGTGTCTGCGAGCCGGGTTTGCAACTGGCCAACTAAAAGATGGAGTCAACTGTAAAGCGTGGCTTCGCCTCGTAGTTACCCTTTCTGTGGATAAGCCTCTCGTGTAGGTTGCAGGCTCTCGGCGCGACGTCATTGAGGAGAAGCCGAACGCTGAAGTCGTACGGCTGAATGACTGGACTGCCCTCCCTCCCGCATAATGAGTAGAGGTGCCATCGTTTTTACTGACTTCCGGTGGATTTAAAATTGATAACCGTAATTCTAAACGACTGCAGTATAATCAAAAGCCAAATATTTTGCATGGGTGTTAATATAGGCATCCTGCGTTGCCCAGGAGGCGCTGCGAAAGATGACTTGCTAGGACTTATTTTGGGTAGTACAAACTTGAGCGACTCAAACTATCGCACATATAGAGAGCGTGCCTGCTCTGGCGCAGAACACAATAACGTGGAAAATAGAAAAACCGAAAACCGCTAACGCCGTCGATGCACAGGCGAAAGCTAGGTCGATAAGAGCGTGAACTAAGAAACGCCGTGTCACGCGTCCCAAAGAAACATAAAAGGGAAGAAAAAACAAAAACGTCGGGACGCCAGATGTTCTAACGTCACCACTCAGAGATACGAGACGCGTACCCTAGCGGTGATGGCATGAATCCGGAACTTTCGATTGTCTTGCGGCGTTGAATGTAGCCGATTTCGGACGTCCGAAGGTGGTTTTCCGTTCTTCTGCACTGCACGGAAGGAAAAAAATCACGGCGAAGGCGCAAAAATAGTGGGAGTCCCAACCAGGTGAGCTTGTACTACCCAAAACGAGGGCGCCACAGTCTGTTCAAAGCTTCAGCACAGGAGGCCCACAGCGGGAAGCCAGTGTGCCTTGGAGAGAACTATTACGACTGATAATTTTTTACAGCGAAGCTGTTATGTGCTAGGATCTGGAAAAAACGTTCGTCGATGTATGTAAACAAAAGAACTCCCGTTTAAACGGCACTCCTTTGTTCCGATTGGTCGTGGCAAGTATAAATAGAAAGAGGGGGCAACCCGCGTGAGTCAGCCTTCCTTGGCATTATTAGATAGTGAGGTCCTGATCCCTTGTTACCATCTACGGTCACCGACTTATCTCAGCTAAGAGTGCGCTGTGACGAGGCTTATTGCAGAACGCGCCGATCTAACCTTCTTTTCTTTCGCTTCCGCGATGCTGATAAAGAGACTCGGACTCAATCGGGAAAAAAACTGTTCGCGAGTGTGCTCCAAAAAAGACGATTTAACAACAAAGTCGTGTACGTCTCTTCATTGCAATCGTATGTAAATCGTATAGCCATCCGGCAACAGCCAGACGGCGCCAGCAGAGTGAAAGCTAACAGTTATACCCCGTCTCGCTGTAAGTTGACAATGGGTGAACGATAAGCCCCACATTGCGTGCCGACGGCTTCCACATGTGCTACGTATACGAGCCCAACGCACACACATTGGAGCATGACGCAGCGAAAAGCCCGATACATCTTCGCAGTAAAAGCGTACTTCGGTGATACGTAGTCACGTTCCGACTGGCCCGCCGGGGCCGTAGCTTCCGCCGTACTGGCATGTTACGCGATCGCGGCTTCCAGGTCTGCCCAGTATTTCTTGCTTCAAACAGTAAGCGGCGCCACCAGAGTAATAGCACACGTTTGAACCATGCAGCCGCCAGTACCAAGGATACCCAATGTTTCTTGTTTCAGTCGCTAGATAGCGCCAAACCAAACCGCATTGCAGGTTGCATATAGATGTCGTAAAGTTGTCCTAAAGTTGTCCTAAAGTTGTCGTAAAGATAACAGCTTCGCTGGTCCTCCATCTTCACGTGAAGTGAATGGGCTCTACAATTTTTCTTTAACGGAATCAGGCAGTAGACCTTACGCCTACAGACACGTGTATTGGGCACCTTTGTTAAGCTTGAAATAGTGCTTATTGAGCCTGCAGTCAGTATCCCTTCATTAAGCATAATCTCAAACGGGTGTAAGCTGCCCTCAGCTTGGACGATTTTTCTCTCTTTCTTTTGCATTGTTTTTGTTTTTATCTGACAGGATCCACACAAAAAAGGGCTAATAGAAAAGGCTAAAAAGCCCGACTATGCGCTGGAAACAGTTGGACAACTCTGTCCATCAACACAAGGGAAACATGTTTTCGGTGACCCTGTCACATTGAGGCAACAGAAACTCTCGGAAAAAATGTTTTTGTCGTCTAGCAATTGTGTTCGCCGATTTATTGCCCGACAGTCGGAAGACGTTTCCAGCGGCGTCACCGGAGATGTGACTATAGAGTGCTAGTGCTTTTGAAAGGTCGGAAATTATCACGGAACGACATCAACCAGTGGCTTCGATTAGAAAACTCGACAGGGGTAGTATTTTACGTTCTTTATTTTATCAAAACATTTTTTATTCGCTGACGAAGCAGCTAGTCCTAAGCGAGGAAGATGTGATCGCTGCTATGTTCATGAGTTACGCCACCGTATGAAGTGGTTCCGTCCAGTTCTCTTTCACGCAAATCATATTTATAGTGTGAAATTGCGTTAACACCTGCGGTACCCCAAAGTGTCCTTTGTAGCGTGCTATTGAGCTGAACTGAGAGTGTTTAAAAACTGCGACACCGTAACGATCGGCCTTCATAACGATCGCTGGAATAAACATTTTGAAGCACTGTCGATTTGCCTTTGCCGCCTGCTATCTGATCGCTCCATTCCCTAGAACGTCCTGAGGATTTTTCAAAACAGTCCAGGTGTCTGGCAGTGGTTGTTTTTATGTTCCAAACATCGACAATCGTGATCAGAGCGGTCGTTTTCATGCTTCGATTTTTGAGTCGCTCGCTTTGGTGGATGATTCTTTTTTTATTAAAGTTTAATAGACGGTGAGTAGGCATACCACTTTGATTTATCTAGCAGTAATGTGAGCTGGTCTCTCCACAGTTCTAATTTCAACAATCGTCTGAACGTTCACGACCGTAGCTGTGATAATTTCGACAATCGCTTTCCGTAATTACGCAGAAAAGAATGCATCAAATTATTTTATCTGCATGCACGCCAGTCTTAATAAATCTTAAATATATTTTTCATGGTTTTATTTCAGTAACCTCTTGGATAAAACACAATATTGATAGGGAACTCTGCAATCAAACTATTTGTGTTGTCGTCACGAAATTTGCTCATCCATCGATCTGGGAAACGCGCCGAACAACATAAGTTGCTGCTGTTTTTGTTTCCGAAAGCTGTTACACCTAGGCACAATTGTTGCTGTCGCCTGTGTTGTGCTGATGCTTCCGCGATGTGACATCTTTTGTCCGGCAACAGGGCGACCGAGAACTACGTTGATTAACTGTTAATGAACATGTTGTGTTGCTGTCGCCGCCATGTTTCCTCAATGTGACAGGGCCTTTACAGTTCACAAATACATAAACGGCAGGAAGAATGCATACAACTGAAAATTACAAGCATAAACAGAATGAGCGGAATTTTCACCGCACCATAAACATATATGCATAAAAGATAAAACAATGAAAAATTAAACACGTAAAATACCTGAACGAACATTGCATATGTTAATTAGAACAAACAACACAAACAATCAACATCAAAAACAAAAACTCCACAAATCATTTTTGCTTCAAAAGTGGACGCAGTGCGTTTAAACTTTTGTTGAAATTCCATATCACTGCCTTACAGTAAAAGGGCTCTAGACTTGTCGAAGCGCCGAGATGTTTCGGTGGCGCCCTCTCACGGTTTCCTTTCCTGACGTCACGACCAGGATTTGCCTCGCCGTGATTGGCAGGATTTGCCTCTCTGTGAACCGGGGATTGGGCATGCATTATAATATTACAGGAAGCAATTGTTTTGGCCAATCGCGAATTTCAACCACAGCGACGTTGTTGCTCGCGCACGTCGCTAATTAGTAGGGAATGATGGCGTATAACTTATGTGAGTCGTGTTATTAATTGAGTGAATTATATTACATTTATATATAGAGGGTGTCCATCGAAACTAAATTAAAGGGTATTTTTTACCGCAAAAATAAACTACGCATCGCCGGATGCTCATTCTCCGCCCAAAGTTAGTGCTAAAGGTCCGAGCCAGATGGCCAAAGTTTCAGCCCGAACCAATATCTTATTCAAACGTTATAAGGGATTTTATGAAAAGTTCAATGAGAAAATGGGGCCCACTTTTTGCCCGCTTTTGGTTTTTGGCGTTATAGTCCGTCGGCCAACATTTTCCCATTGAAATTTTCAGAAAATCACTTATAACATTTTAATAAGATATCGATTCGGGCTGAAACTTTGGTATCTGGTTCAGACCTCTAGCGCTTCCTTTGGGAGGAGAATGAGCGTTCGGTGATGCATAGCTTATTTTTCCGGTAAAAAAACAACAACAACACTGTAAATTGTTTTTTCGGGGACACCCGATATAGTATATGCCCTTCGTAATTATTCCGGGTATGGGGTGCCCTTCGTCTAGCAAGAGCGAAGCCTGGTAAGCGTGGCCGCGAAGCTCGAGGCTGATTGGTTAACGGGGAGGTCACGTGACCGGAGGGATAGGCGAGGAGGAACTCGACCACCTGTGCGCACTGAGGGTGAGAAGCTCGAGAGTATGAAGACCCTGAAACATCGCCGGGTTTATCGTCCCGATTAGCGGTAGTATCGCTTCGTTCTAGGAACAACTATCGAGTGTACACGAGGTATGCATTAAACTATCTGATGAAGAGCGCCTTGAGAGTGTCGCTGAACGTCTGTGATGTTAGAACGCTTCAGGTACACGCAACACAATTGCCTAGCAATATGACAATAATTTTTCGCGAATTATATATTAAAGACTGCAACAGGCGCGCTAGCTTCCCGATAGTCGTAACACAGCTACGGTCAAAGAAGCACGTCTCCTTCAGATTTTTTTATCGCGTCCGAAGAAAGTGATTTCTCCATTTCCACCTGATGACGTTATAAAGTGCCTTGCTGTCACTGGTTAAACAGCGGTGGTAGATGTGGCAGATGCCTGTTCTGCTGCAGGTCACTCTCCAGCTCGACAGTCCACTGAAGCTTCGGCAGTCAGCAGTTGGGACGCCGCGACAACAACAACACTCGCATTCTCTCGCTTTTTTGTTTTTTTCATAGCTTTTAAGGTTAACTATTACTATCGCGACATCCGACAGCATAGCGCATTCCGGCATCTGTGACGTCACTTGTTGCCACTTTGGGACCACTTTGGGTGTATGGGCGGAATGGGAAGCTCAGCACACACGAGTTGGAGACGCGCTCCAGGCTGCGCCAGCGCAACGTAGGCCATAATATCTGCGCGGAGTGTATGATTCCTCGTTCTCGCCCTTGCCTACCAGGGGCGTTGGCGCGGTTCCTGCACCGGTCGGGGTGCCTGGCCAGCACAGCCTGGCTCTCGGACAGGCTGACATTGGCGGCTGCCGAAGACCTGGCGGCCACCTGGACCAAGGACCCGCAGGCGCACTACAAGCTCCTCCTGGCGGACCAGCCACTCACTACCTCGAGAAGGCTGCTGCTCGCACTTGTACGGATCTGCTTTTATCTTTCTTTCTCTTTCTTCCCTTTTTGCTGCATAAGTAACATTACTAGTGCGAATTCGCAAGTACAATTGCACCTAGAGCCACTAAATGAGCTGCGCTTAGAGTATCGGCCAACGTTACTAGAACCCCTCGGTTGGGAAACTGCCATGCAGACTGCTCAGAAAGAGTGGCACTGATCCGTACTCGAGAACCAAGCTAAAGGCCATCACGACGCCACCACTTCTCCCGCAGCGGCCTTTCGAGGAACTGTACGTGACTTCCATTTTGGTTTTAATCGGCCATTTTGGGGCCAAAACAGATACTGTGGAAGGGGCTTCAGGGGGTTCCACCTTCGACTCCCAAGCGGACGCGCCGCGGATTATTACCGAGGTTAATATGCGCCTAGCTCGGGACGCACTACCTGAAATCACCGCTGAGGCACGGTTGTATAAAAACACTATTAATTGTACTGCAAAACCTTGCAAACTAAATATTTTAGAAAACAACACGCGCCCTTCATTTCGTACTAAACTTAGTAAAAGTTACTACGAAAAGATCAAAATGTAAGGGCGCAAACAAGCTGGTGTACGTTGCTCATGATTGAAAAACCCCGAGACTGTGGGTAAACGACACAACACTAAAAAGTCTCTAACACAGCTGAAATTTTTATTTTCCGAAACCTGGTGTTATACAGGCACTTCGATACAAAATCTATGGTGTTAGAGACTTTTAGTGTGTGTCGTTTACCCGCAGTCTCGAGTTTTTCAACCATGTACGGAAATATTTTGTTCGTTGGTTTTGCGCGAAAACATGCTTTCTAAAAGCTCGAGGTGACCACAGTTAAGATAAATGATACAGAGTGGCGCTGTTGTCGTATTTAGCTCGGTCTCGTTGGACGCCAGCGGCCCAGGTTTCAGCGGTGAGTTTCCCAACTGAGGGTTCTAGTAACGTTGGTATCGGCACTCTGTTCCGCGACATTGTTGTGGGCGCCGCCATTTTGGTGCTTGTGCAGAGCAGACGCAACTGCCGATCGTCATGATTCAAAAGTGCGACTTTCTCAGCATTCGATTCGGTGTTAGGAAGCTCATGTAATATTGCCTTGCTCTGTGGCGAACTGTTTAAACATTTGTGGAGGACGGAAAAGCGTTTCCTGTGATTTCAAATAAAGCTTCAGGTAACTGGCAACATGATTTTAAGCCACAATATGACCACGTGTCGTTACTCTGAAAGCGTTGCTTATTTAGTGGCACAAATTGCACCGAACCAGGCACTATGCCTGATCCACGCTTACATATTGTACACATAGAATTTTTTTTTATCCTTGTTGGATATTTAAAGTTATCTCTGTATTCCCCAGTCACATCATACTGATACTTGTAATATTTTATTTTGGGGACGACTTTTAATCGAGTCAATATGCTTAAAACAAAAAAAATCAAGCAAAAAGTAATAAACATGTAATAAAAACAATAAATATATAATGGGCACTTTCTAATAGAGACTTGAGCCCAAGTACGGGGGAGGATAATGAGACAAACAATCAAATGCGTAACGTAACAAATAAACACGCAAATACGTAACGTTTTACAAGTAACAAGTAAATTGTAACTAGTAACTTTTTTTCTGTAACAAATTAACGACTTAGCTGCTTTAGAAAAAAAAAACGAGTAACGTATTTTCTGTTTTTGTTATGAAGTAATCAGTAACGGTACTTTTGGAGGGGAAGATGTACAGCACAAGTACCCAATCTAGTTCTCACCCCAGCTCGTGCCTGTAATTTGCACGACGAGAAAACACTCTGTAGACCACGAAAAGGTGTGCACAAGTTATGCCTGTGTAGTCACAGCTATCCCTGATTGAAAGGAGTAAAAAGGAAAAAAAGATTAACGACAAATCTTGAAAGTGATTATTGCTTTATAAAAAAACATTCAGGGTAACGAGAAATTAACGCGTTACTTTCAAGCTGATGTAACGTGTTCTTTTTGAACCTCGGAAAGGAATAACGTACTTATTTACTCACTTTCTGAGCGAGTAACCAGTAACAGCCATTTAGTTACTTTTCAAACAATTAAATAAGCATTTTATTTATGGCCTCGAAGCCCACACAACTCGTAGACAAAAAGATGCCAGAGGCTGGTTGATCTGGTTCGGGGCCCGTCTCAAATTTTTCAGTGGAACATCCGTTGTAGAATACAAAAGCAAACTATATACAAAGGGAAAGATACGTTGAATTATCGAGTATTAATCAAATAACGAAAGTCGCTTACATTCAACTGATACACGAAATCAACTCTTTTACGTCACGCCGCGGTGGTGGCGCGTCGGGCGTACTTCCGGTCTAGGGCTGTGGGCGGAAGTCACCACGCGGGGCGTGCGTTCCTGCGTTTTGGAATAGACGAGACAAACACCTGCCTTCTCGTCATAACGTCGCGACGGTGGCGGTACCAGACATGTATGTAAAGCGTTACTATAGTATCGAGTTACTTCTACCTATAGTCGGTGGCAGGTCAAGAACCAGTGTTGCCATCTTTTTTTTGCGCGCGCCGCTAAATTGAGGCCAGTAAGTCACTAAACAGTCGCTAGATTCGCCAGGAAGTCGCTAAAATATTCGCTGAATTCCAAAAGCTTATTAAACCCTTTTAAAGTAAGTGAACCTCAAATAATCATATCTCAGGTATTTTGAGAGGTTAAACTTACACTGAAAAACAACTAGGACGGTTTTTATTTGTAATGTTTTATTTGGGAAACGACTAGGCGGTAAGTACGAAAGTACGAATAAGAAACGGGTACTTGTTAATTTTAACACGGAAATAATGACTGCTTTGTCTTCAAGAACAGTTCAACGGAACAGTCTAGAAGAAGAAGAGTTCTTCCTCGATGGTGACTGCACTCAAGTCACCTAAATCTGCCGATGTCGACGGTTCGTTGCCAGCTTTGTAGGCTTCAGCTGTGCCAATTCGCCGAACAACTTCTTCTGGAAGTTCGTAGTCGAAAGCGAAAGCCAAGAGCGCAGCCGCCAGCCAAGAGCGGCTGCGCTCTTGGCTGGCGGTAGCAACGTTTGGCGGAGAGCACGTAGGTACGTGGGCGCGGGAGAGATGGTCTGCAGTGTTGACAGTGTTGACATTTTTTTTTAAGCGCGCCGCTAAATTGAGCATATATCCAAAGCAAACTCGGCTAGAGAAGCAAAAGGGTTTAGCCCGCGAGCATCTCTAAAATTGTTCAAAATAACAAGATTACGGTTGAACACCAAAGTCGCTAAAAAAGTCGCTAGCCGCTAAATTAAAAAAATCCGTCGCTAAATGTATAAAAAATCGCTAAATCTAGCGACAAAATCGCTAAAATGGCAACACTGTCAAGAACGAAGTGGAAGCTCCTCTTACCCCTTTCCACTTCAGCGGAGCGAACGGCGGAGAGGAGGTCGCCTCCTCTCCAGCGTCCGCTCTACTAAAGTGGAAAGAGGTGGGAGGAGCTTCCACTTCGTTCTTGACCTGCCACCGACTATAGTAACTATTTTTTTCGGTAACGAGTAATGTGTTTAGTTACTCTTTTAGAAGCAAAAGAGACCGAGTAACGTACTTAGTTACTTTTAAGGCCAAGTAATGGGTAACGGTATTTCGTTACTTTTGAGGTGTCACGCGTACAACAACGTTTATACAACATCGTTTTAATTCGAAGCTGAGTATGCGTCTATTGCGACTAAGGCAGATGGGCAACCCGAAAAACAACTAAACAGTGAGTCAGTATAGCAACGTTTTTCGCTGAACACGTCAGTCGAACTCTACCGCTGGGAATGTCCTCCACCCAGAGAACACAACAACGTTTCGTCGATTGAACTTTCTAGAATCGTGTACAGACCGAATGTAAACACAAAGTTTGCCCACGCGGGAAGGTACAGAACCCATTGTCAACTTAGAACTAGCAGAAAGAACAAACGAGAGGGAAATCCCAGATTCACCAGCTCTTCCCGAAGCAACACTGCCGTTCCTTCGAGCGCGTCAGTAGAAAAGCTCTTCAGCGTTGCCGTAGATGTATTCTTAATGAAGCAGGGAAACATAACTGATAAAAAACTTTGAGAGGCAGCTGCTGCAGTTAAATGCAACGACTACTTAAAAGAAACCAGTAAACCATGAAACAAACACAGTTGTGCGTTTGGCCGTCAAAGTAACAAGAAAAGGAACTCGCTACTTTTGAGGTAAAGTAACGCGTTCCTTTGAGAATCACTAACGAGCAACGTATTTAGTAACTTTTCGGGATAACGTCTACATGTCCAGGCTGTACCGAAAATGGTAGGGAAAGGCTTCAAGGTCAGTTTCTCGCGTTTTGTGCCTGCTCTGTTTCTCTAACTACGTGGAAAAGCACGTTGAAAAAGGAAAACCAGGCATCGTCGGACCACGATTCCTTGTGCGGAAATCACTTAGGTGGACTTCACAGATACTTGTGGTCGTCAGATTTATTTCTTTTGTTCCAACATGATCGCGGGAAAACCTCCAAGTTGTCCGGACAACGTTCAGTGCGTCTTCAAGTTCAAACAGCCACCTGATCGTTCCAACTGTCGTCCTCTTTTCAAACTTATCTGCTCGTTGTAGCATGTTCGTTCAAACCGCAGCGGCACGTAGACCAAACGTTGACCCGATAATTGCGATAAGAAGTAAGTGCGGGCCTCAAACGACTTTAAGTTTGAAGGTTGTTTGGGTAAGCAGGCTCGGTGTACGAGTAAACAGTAGACACAAGGAGATGTCCGTTGTCACCAGTGGCCATCACAGTCTTATTATGCCTGATTCACTTGGTCCAAATCTGCTTGCGATTTTCAATATCGACGTCGACCATCTCGGCTACGGTTCACGCTTTTGCAGCCCGAGCGACGTCGCGACTGAAAATAGCCAGCAGAATCTCATCGTGGCTTTAGAGTATTTTTTTCCGCGTTCGCGCGGATGAATTCACCGTACGTCACATTATTTACGCGAAGATTTGAGGTGTAACGAGTCTTTGGCGGTAATACATTGCTCCGAAGACGTAGAAACTGCAATTCCAACGCGAAGAAAAGCACGGGGACCAACGAGGTAGAGGGACTTAGGGCGATAAACTGGAATCCCGTTCACCAGACAAAAGTGACCCCCACTTAGCCGCCGCCATGTTGCACAATTTTGACCACTGGACACGTGACCGTACCAAATCCTTAGGGTTTTACGCAAAACTGAGCCGAGATTTGTATTGCGATCGCTGTAAAAAACAAATATGATAAACTATTTTTCCGATACTGTTATCCCCAGGGATCAGTGTGTAGCTCCGATAAAAACCAAAAAATACAGCACCGCGACTGATGGCATCTAGCCGATGCATTGCGAAGCTGCACGAGTTTTTGTCGTAAAAGCACGTTTTGGACTTAAAACAAGCGAAACATAACATATCTCGTCAATACTGTAATTAAAGATCACTAAGCAATTATTTGTGCGCGGTACTTCGTTAAAATCTAGACATAACACATAACACTACCATGACAGCCAAGCGTCGGTGCCCGTTTATATACGCGAACGTGTTCTCTCTTTCTTCGGGTTGGAGCCGCGTGAATGAAGATTTCGTACAGAGACTCTTGACACTCAGAAAAAAGGTCTCGATTAATCCGCGAAGGGGTGAGCACGGCTTCTAGTACAAGCGGCATCCGCAAGAACGCGGGATGCGATCTTGCAGACGTCGTTTTGCTTGCGATCTTCGCAGGCAATCAGTTCATCGCGCAACGTTTCGTCGACAGAACGTTTCATCGACAGCGGCGGCTCTGGGATGTATTCGTACGGGCTCTCAAGATTTATAGCTTGATCGCTTTTCACAATGTAGAATTAACTTAAGAGCACTCATGGAAACTCGGCCAACGGGTATCAACCACATGAACCTGATCCTCAGCTAGTTATAATATAAATAAACAAAAGCAAGCAGGTAGAACCTACATTTTGACGGATAATAAAGCGGTCTTGCGACCCAGCGTATCCCGCTTCGAAATTGGTGCACGTTTATGAATGCTTTTCTTACACAAATCATTAAAACAAACAGAACAAAAACAAAAAAATGCGTGCGGTGGATATATCCATCCGCACGTGTGCCTATGTCTCTATAGAGACATGGCACACGGGGGACAATTTAATTAAAGTACAAAAAACGCGCGAGATGTTGAAAAGCAATGGTTCTCGCGTAATCCGGATGTCGTCGAAAGAAACTTTTGAAGGGAAGTGTCTTTTCGATCGCGCGAGAAAAGTACGCCAAGGCGTGCATCCTGGCATTTCAGCTAGCCGCATCCCACGGCGTACACAAAAAAAAATGAAGAACGCTGGCTCAAAAAGGAAAACAAAATAGCTAACCTAGCCTGAGTCTTCATGCGGAGATCCGGAAAGCGCTGCGCCAATGCAGGTCGCCGCACTGGGTGGGGCTGTGTGGCACGAGCTTTCACGCGATATGAACTGCGGTGCACGCCACACGCTCGGCAACCGCTCAATAACAATATAGAGTTTTAGTAGACCGTGTTTTCAGTCCACGCTGTTTGTAGCGGAAGCTCGCGCTGCCACTTGGATCCGTGCTTTGAAACGCGCGCCGTAGCGGTAGCGGGCCTTGGAAAACGACCTACTAAAACTCCCTAATGAAAGTGACGGGCGCTCTGACGAGCTCTCGTTCGCCCAAACCCTGGGTCAGAGTCCACTGCAGGCGCAGATGGGAACCGTCTGCGACGTCAGCCTGGAGCCAGACGCGGGCCTGGAGCTGACGCGACCGCTGGATGCCTTCCGCTCGTTGTCCTGCTGCCGCATTCTGAACGTCGGCTTCGCAGCGCCCCAGGTTCCGCCGCACCTGCTGGTACGTGGCTGACCGCGTCTCTTTTCGTCTACCCAAATGGCCTTCGTAGCATGTATACCTCCTTTGTGACGTTACTTCGCGTGACGCCATGACGTCGCAGTGTAACATGGCGCCGCGCCAGTTCACGTCACGTAACGCCATGACGTCAGTGTCACGTAACGTTACCCAACGTGACGTCACGACGTCACAGTGTCACACGACATTACGGTGTCACATGACCACGCGTCATAGTGTCACCTGACGTTACTGGGGTGATGTCTTGCGACACTACGACATCATCCAGGCTACATCATAAGCGCGGACATAAAAGCGCAAAGCGGCTTTTGTGTCGACCCTTTCTTCAAGGGCGCCGCCATCTTGGATTGTCTTCACTTCCAGTGTGGGCGAAAACATTCTTTTGCCGTCGCCACGCTAGTAGAAGATACTTAGGATATAAGCGAAACCATCACACATTATCGTTTTGCCTCCCTTATTTTTTGACTAGTTACAGGTTGAAACGTTTTAGTATTTTTTCGTCGCCCATACCGGATACGCCTATTTGGTGACTGGGGACGAGAGTACACAGAAAAGGTCTGAAAGCACCAGGTGAAAATCTCCCATAAAGGCTACGCATGTAGACCGTGTTGCGACAGACGGCGTCAGTTTCGACGGTCCATTCGACGTAGGCGAGGAGAGAGCTCGGCCCGGGCTTCACCGTGACGCTGCACACGGCGCAACCCTACCGGACCGTGGTAGCGCCTGCGGCTTCCTACGAGGACTCGGGGGCGCCACTCGGAATGACCAGGGCTACGAGTTCTCGGAGTCTGTCAACGGCGCCCACATCCAAGTCAGCACCGTCAACGTACGCTCTCGTGCCATTCCTTCCCCGTCCCCCAAAGCCGCCCTCACACTGCTAACATCGGTCTGCTGACACAGTCTTCCTCGTATGACGATCACATTAGTCAGACAAGAACTGTATGCAGACATGTGCGAAGCAAACATGATTCGAACCAGGGACAGATCCAAGGAAAGGGGGGGGGGGGGGGCGACGGGGGGGCCGCCCCTCCAAACAAAGTCGACCCCCTCCCTCCCCCTTCTCGGAGGGCAAATTGACATGGGTTTGCCCCCCCCCCCCTCCCCCTGAAATAAAACCGACTACCGGCCCGCCAGGTGGTAGAAAATCTTGGTACTCAAGGACGAGAGTTCACAATAGGGTAGGTCGCACCCTAGCAGGCACACTTGTATACTCTGAACTTGGAGAACCACTCCGTCGAATGGGAGAATAGTATCCTTACAAATTTTCCCGCCCCCTCCAAAACGGAGTTCTGGATCCGCCCCTGATTCGAACATGATCGAGGCGTGTCTCTTGTACAGTCTACGAGCAGTGTGACCGCACCTTTACTGAGAGACCACCGCTCCAATAACGCGTGTTCTCTCTCCCCTTTCCTGGGCAATTTTTTTCGGCGGCAGAACACTCCGTACGTGGTACTCGGCGATCGGGAACCAGGGTTCGGCTTTAGAAAACAAGAAGGCGTCGAGATGGTCCAGCTCAAGATCCTCAGCCAAGTCTTCAATTTCACGTGAGGTCCCAATTCATTCTTTCCCAGCCTTTCGAGTTCCCTCTCACTTAGAACCGAAAGTAAATAGGAGCAAGTGAGGAAATTACAAAAAGAACTCCGCGTGTAATGCTGTAGCGAAGAAACATTGTCTTCTGTTCGCCGACGAAAGAAAATCAGACTTGTGTATTCCCGGGTCAGTTTTGTAGTGACATTTGGTGGCGTTCAGATGTCAAAAAGGGTGAGCTCCGGTGGATTTCTTAGCTTCCTAAACAAACGACATTTTCGAAACACCCGGGCTTTACTCTTCCCGGCATGCTATCTATTTTCTTAAACTCAGGATAGTGATTGAGAAAACAGCAAACGAAGGCGATGACAAAACTAACATTGACATTTTCTCGCGCGTTCCAGTGGCGTGATCGCATATGTCGAAAAAACTGCAGATCGAGCAGGCAGTCTAAAAACAAAGTATGTCGCGCATAATAACTTTGCGAAAAAAACAAAAGCCGTTACTTTTGATGTGTTAAACCAGTTTTGAAGTAAATACGATACCATCGAGTTTTCAGCTTTAACAAAATGTAGTTGACGCGTATGCATTGGCAACTGCCATTTCTAGGGCACGAAGCGTGCGATCAGATCTGACTCCTTACGCAGCACTCGTTTTTGATACGAGCTGAGCAGAGTCAAGACAGGACTGGATACGCGCTCGCTGTCTTACGGCCTCTCCAGTGAGGCATAATAACATATATGTTTCCGAAGCGGCACTGGCACGTAGTGGGCTTTAAGCACCACCAGGCGGCCGGGAGCTGAGCCACAGCGCGGCGGTATGATGTGCCACTGTGCTATACTTGGGGACAAATTGGGTTGTTGGGATATTTATACAGCGTGTAGTTGGTCAGCCATTTAAAGTTGCGACGAGTCACTCGCTGTAGATGAGCAATTTAGCCAGTGCGGTACAACCGCTAGCCTGGGGTCTTAACGTGCACCACGCAGTAGTGATACACGACCGCACGCCGGTACGATGCTCATCCAGATCGAAACGGGCAGGGGTGGGGCTCGAGCCCAGGATCCCTGAGTTCTGCAGCGCGAGCTTTCGCTCCACGCGCGTCGAGCTGGGTGTGCGCTTTAGCCCACTCGGCCACCGATCCCCCTCTTGGGGACAACTTTCGCAGCTAGCATGCGATCAAACGTACAGTTCCCTGCAATATGAAAGACCCATTCGCCTATTTAGGTTATGCGTTAATATTAAGCCCACACATGCAAGACACACATAATTTTGGGGAAGGGGAAAGAACAAAGGTTAATTTATTTTTTCGTACTAAGAAATGTTGTCCTTGTCAAAGTGAATTCGGCGGATCCATATTCAAATTTATTCTCTAATGGGTCTTTCATATTGCAGGGGACTGTACGGAAGCGCGCGGTTGAGGGCTGATCAAAGCTGTGAACGCGTGCTCTCTTGTTCTCTTGCTCTCTTTGGAAATGCCGCGGAAAGTTGTCCATGAGTATAGACTCTGGTCAAAGAAAACTGGAGAAGCCGACAAAGAAGAAGCGAACGCGTAAATCGTTCCGAAACTATCGCGGATCTTCCGTGTTCTTTACGTTGTGCTGGAAATGCGATGTGCGCGTAAGGTGCTGCTGGATTCTCGGTGACTGGCGGTGGACGTTAATTCTGAGTAAGAACTCTGAGAATCACTAGAAAAAGCATAATTACAGCGGTGGTCGAAGACCTGAATGCTGATTCTCCTCGAGGAGAATCAGCACGACACAGAGGAGAATCAGCCACGACACAGAAATCTCACGATATGATCATTCTTTTGTTTATCAATTTGATTGCCAGTAAAGCAAAAATCTCCTAAATGCTTCACTAAGGGAATAGAGGATCTTGCGCGCACACCATTGATGGGTTCTTGTTGACAGCAATGTTCTTTCTTGGTATCTTCTTTTTTCACGCGGTGCTTAGGGATTCATCGCTGGGCAGCTGGTGAAAAGACACACGAGGAGTCTTTCCCGAGTTTGAATGGCAGTTCGGAACACAAGAGTAGACCATCGCTGAGGCAAACGTTGAGTAGAAGGGTGGCACCCCAAGTGCTCAGCAGCCCCTTGCTGCTGAGCACTTGGGGTGCCATAAGTAGCAGCTCGCTCCGAGCATGCGCTGTAAAATAACCTGTAGTTGGTTTGCAGCACCCCCCACGTTGAATGGTGCTCGTGCTTTTTTCTGCGACTGAAAGGGCCGTAAGGGAAAAGGCGATAGCGGGTATCCAGTCCGGCCGTGGAAGAGTTCACGCCCATCCCTGACGTAGCTCTCATGTCCAAGACCTGGTACGTGCCCAAACAAAAGCGGATTCAAATAATTTGTGCCGCAGCTACTACATGGCGCGAACTTCTGGAAAAGGGTCTATTCTGTTGCCGAACATTGGAAAGAGCACAGAGAGAGGGGCGGCTCACCAAGTGCCTTGCAGTGAGTTACTTTTCCTCAATTATTGAAACCCAGGTACTCGCTGAGCGTCAACTCCGGGGACGAATACGGATCGCTCCGCAACGGCCAATGGACCGGGCTCATCGGAAAAGTCCTCAGAAAGGTGTCTGCAAAATATGTATCTATATTGTTATCTCAATATGATTCTTACGCGTTAATCACTGCGGCAATAAACTGCCAATGACGAGCTCAGAGAAATAAAAACAGCGCAAACATGAACACGTATCGGCAGTGTGACCTCCGCTTTAGGCATCCACGCGTGCGATCCATGCAGATGTGTCTAACGGTCGCTGACGCGTTCCAGGAGAGCGACCTGGCCCTGAGCGAGATCAGCTTCGAGGTGAACCGGACCTCGGTGGTGTCGTACCAGTACCCGGCCGTGTTCGACGTCATCAGCTTCATCGCCAGAGCGCCGAGAGTGACGCCCTTCGCGTTCGCCATCATCAGACCCTTCGACGGCGAGGTACGCTCACACCGCGGCAGTTCTCCGCGTGGACCTACTTCGATCGCTCACCCCACTGATACCTTGTAGCTTCAGGCTGCATGAAACGGGCTCAATGTCCCAACTGTCCAGAGACCAGGGCAGATACAGAACACATCTTTCATGGTCCCTACTCCCCCACCCTCCCCTCTCCTGGAGTGCTTGGATTGGCTTGGACTCGGCGGATCTCCGATAAAGCCTGAGGGAGCAAACACTCCTTTTCACAAAACTCTATTAGCGCCGCACCCTAAAAAAAAAGAAAAAAAGTGTAGCCATTATTTGTTACATATACGACACCCCAAAGCTTGAGTTCGAACCACAGTGCACTGACGTCGAACTGACTGCCCCAAGTTTTGCGAAAGGGTTCATGACGGTGCGATATAACATATTAGGGAGTTTTAGTAGACCGTGCTTCTCCCTCCGCTAACCCTCCGCTAAGAAGAAACCGCCACTGCGCCTGCGTGCCGATGGCGTTGGCTGTAGAGTTCTGGGTAGCAGAGGGGCTTAGCGGAGGGGGACTCACGGTCTACTAAAACTCGTAGTGAGCGAAAATTGCGACAACAATGACGCTTTTGGTCGTGCGCGTCGCTACTATTTCGTTTCTGCTGGCGTCCGGACGCAGCGGATACTACGAGCTGTTCAGACCAATCTGTCAAAAGCGCACACCATGCACTTAGCCGGATCCCTGGCACATGATTGGCTCATGTGATGACAGAACACGTACAGAAACATGACGAACTCTACGTTGATGAGCTTTGACGTTGTTTGATTGGTGCCATCAGCTCATAGCATCGGCTGAGTCCGGACGTAAGGTGAAATGAAATCTAGTTTCTGGATTTAAGCTTATTTATTTCAAAATACTCAGCCCCTCATGGGACTAGGGGTATTTTTTTCCTCCCAACTTTGTTCACGTGAGCACGGACAATCAGGTTAGAGGTAGACAAGCAGGAAACAGCGTGTACGCGAACTGATTGTTTGCTTATTTGTATTTATTTAGCTCAGGACAAAGGCGACGCGACAGGAAGGCCAGTGGCCTTCCTGTCGCGGTGGTGGTGACGCAAATGGTGGTGACGAAGGTTTGAGATTGAAGGAATGCCGTTGAATACGCATAACATACACACTGCAGCATTAGTATCAAACAATGTAAAAAAATTAAAGACGCTCCCGCAGGGTGTCGCTTTATTTCTTAGTTATCAAGACGAGTTCATTACAAGCCATGAAAAAAAGGATTCGCACAAGCACGGCTACACCGCACGCGCTTCTCTCCGTCTCTCATTCCGCAGATCTGGCTGTCTGTGGCGTTGTCTCTGTTGGTGGGCTCTCTACTCCTCGAGGCTCTACGGCTAAGTCCTGCTGAGAGCAGCCCGGGAGACAGGCCTAACTTCTGGTTCCTTCTCTCTACGCTCGGCCGACAAAGTAAGGACAAAGTAAGAACTAAGGCGAAGTAAGAGCAGGGTCATTCATTTCATTATTTTTCCTAAGACTGCAACTAAGGGATTGGTGGTAAACATTTCACTTTTAGCCTTTATGCACAAAGCCCATTCTAAGTATAAACAAAAATCGAAGAACTTTATTAGCTACTGCAGCGGTTATTGTGACAAAACAAGTCGTTGTTGCCATTTTGACTGGTGTTCCCAGCGTTTGGACTTGTTAAAATAAAAGTTCCAGCGACCTTAGTTTCTTGTTATTTTTTCTAGTTTCACGAAAAAATTACCTAGGCAGCCTTTTCTTGAGCAAATACTTTTCCATATAGTTTTTTTTTTATTTCTGATTTACGTAGCTACCATGCAGCAAGGTCCTCAAACAGCCAAGGTTAAAAAAGAAAAGTAACTTGAGGCTTTTGTGTTTCTGTTATCTCATGCCCTCGTTTTTTGCTCATCATTCAGCCTAAAAGCACAATATCCTCTTTTTTGTTTATTTCGTAAAACGCGCTTATACACGGCGTTTATTTGAATCCTCATTACTTTTTCCTTCCGGCGTTATTCTACTAACGGTCACGGAGAACCACTACCATCGCAGATGCGTGGCAGGGCGAGCACGAAAGCCCAGGCTACCGCCTGTTCCTGGGCCCTGGTGGCTGTACGTGCTGGTCATGACGACGCTGTACAGCGGCCGCCTGGTGGCCTTCATGAGCGTGCCCGTCTACGAGCCCTCCATCAGGAACCTGGAGCAGCTCGAGGACGCCATCAGGCACAAGGGCTTCAAGCTCTGCACCCACCGGCAAACCATCTTCATCGAATACATACGGGTAGCCTATACGAGCGAAAGGTCGTTGCTACTGGACGGCATATTTGAGGGCGATGTTTAGAGCGCATGCTCAGAACCAGCTCATGTTAATAGCCTGCTAACACCGGCAATCTTGATTGTGCGGAATGCACGTTGCAACAGAACTGCGGAAGCTCGCCGTCAGATATGGCCGCCATTGTAGATTTGCACGCTCAGGCTCGAGCCTGCATCAAGCGTCGTCGGAACCTCCAGGGTTCGGCAAGCTAGGCGACCATCTGGATGCCGTCGGCCGAGGCAATGTGTGCGAAAGACACTTTCGACGAGACAATGTACAAATAAATATCTATCTATCTATCTATCGTAAAATGTGTTGATGAAACGAACGCGGGAGCCTTTGATTAAACGATATGTCAATAAAACGTCGCTCGATCGATAAACTGACTGCCACTGCTGCTAGTCTGGAACTTGTGGGTGTTCCTTTAAAGACAAATAATGTCACTATACTAACACCTATTGCCGCATTCGGCGATGGTAGACTTGGAAGGGAACCTACTTGTCGGCACGCTTTTTCGAGACAGATTCTTCAGCGCTAACAGAGTTAGTTGAAAAAGTTAAGTCTGTTACCGAAACCTCCACTGCCATTCGGTGGTCAAAGCACAAGGTGGTCAAAGCCAGCAGAAAGAACTTGAAAAGGAGGCTCCCAGAAGCCTTATTCAAGAATGCTCCTTTCCAAGTTCTTTCTACTGGCTTTGCCCACCCATAGGAAGTATTCACTGGTGGCCATAGCTGTGTGCACGGCTGCTGAGTGCGTGCTGATGGCGAGCTTCCACAGTTCTTTTGTAACGTGCATTCCGCACCCTTAAGATTGCCAGTCTTAGCAGCCTATTAATGTGGGCTCGTTCAGAGCATGCGCTCTAGACATCACCCACAAATATGGCGCCCAGTGAATACTCCTTATTGTCTTGCGCAGCCACCATAGGGCGTGACTATTTCGGAGGCATCGTGGAAACACCGCGAAAACACAAGGACGTAGAAGAAACACACAAAACGAGCGCTATGAACTGACGAATTTTATTAGGAAGACACACGAAAACGCAGTTTCCGCTTTTTCCACGATGAATTCCCACCAACTAATTCAACTATCCATTCAGATGTCCCGCAGCGGAGCCCTGAACGAAGTTCGACTGCGTCAGATGGGCGACGAGAACTCGCTGCTTGTCTCGGACCGGCAGACGGGGCTGCTGTGGGCCCTCAAGTTCCCCTACGCCTACATGGACTCCAGGACGTCCATTCTCAGCGGAATGTCGACGCTCCTGGACGCCGAAGACGCCCTTCGGCTCCGCGTCGCGGACGACAACATGGGTGTCGAGTACTGCGGAGCGGTCTTCCAGAAGGACTGTCCGCTCAGGGAGCAGCTCAACGCCGCGTACGTGCTCTTTCCATACAGTCTAGCGAAGACGTTGCTTGACCTGGCTTCCAGGCCTCGCGGTGTCAAAAGCAGCGATCACTGCTAATACATCATACAAAAGACAGTCTGCAGGCACCGCACTCCGTTTGACGATAACTTGGCGAACTCCAAGCGACCCAGTAAGAGCGTCGGAGGGAGGCACGTGACACCACATCAAGGGAGTGTTTGTGTTAGACCATGGAGTGGTCACGTGCCTCTGCTCCGACGCTCTTATTGGGTCTCGGGGGCCGCAACCTCCACAGTTCGCCAAGCTATCGTAAAACGGAGGATATCTGCGGTTTTGTTTCTTGTTGTTCGGTGTTGTCCACAGAAAAAGGAGACAGCCGGGAGAAGTGTGGGCCTCCTTTACGGGACAAGTCTTCGGTACTGTCACACTGGCCACACAGAAACAAAACTGTCTGAAGACATGTCCGAAGCATGCATTTGTGTGAAGCAAACAAACATAGAATACGCTTGATGCGTTTCCGCAGATATTTCTGCCATCATGTCTGCAGTGAACATCGTGTCTTTTTTATGATGTATGAGGAGTGGTATTGCGGAGTTGCCACTCCGGTGTTGGAATGATTCGGAATTACCTCCCCCTTCCATGACCCCGGAATGGAATGGAATGGAATAATGGAATGGGCCCTGTTCTTATGTGAGCTGTGTCGATCCGGTCAAGTTGGCTTTTGAAACAGCGTCATTGCACTTTGGGCAGCTAACGGCTTGGTTATCTGACCGGCTCATGTTCCTTCCAGGATGGAAGGGGCGCTCTGAGTAAGGCAACCAAAACTGTAGAGCGGTAGGCAGGCAAGGTCTCGTTCCTGGCGCCGCGAGACGCGACAATGTGGCTGTTGATTACAGCACCGGTCGTAGGCCACCAAGGCAGCGACAATGCCACACCGCCCGCGTTTCATGGATGCGTGCACTTGCCATGTATCCCCTAGAAAAGGGGGGGGGACGGATATGTACGGTCTTCTTTATAAACAAAAATGGGTGGTTTTTAAGTTTTGCCATCTTACGAGCCTTTTACGCTTGGTCCCGAGATCGACATCTGCACCATACAGATTTTCACCAGCGCTTTGTGTGACTGCCGCTCGGCTTAGTAGAATCAGTGCTTTCGGAACGTGTTTTGCGTAGTTTTGCGGTTGTTTATGCGTTCGAGAACGTTACTTTTATGCTGACGTTATTTGCCGGCAACTTAATGTAGCTGTGAAGCGCCATCTTTCGCGGTTGGCGATTAGAGGAACGGATTGAAACGGTTCAGCCATTCAGGAATGGAAATGGGCCCACTGTTTCCATTCCTATAGGCGTTCTAAGGAATGGAATATTATCAGAAAATCCAGTTCCCTGGAATAGAGTTGGAATGGGGGTTCCGCAACACTGATGAGGAGCGGTGTGACTTTAAAACAGCGTCGTCCTGCTGTGCACCAACAGAAGCCGGGCGCTGTTCGAGACGGGCCATCTGAAGAAGTGGCTCAGTCAGGCGATGCGGCGGCTGGACGAGATCACCGAAGACACGAGGCACGACTTCCACCAGCGCCGAGAGAATCCGCTGAGCATCAGCGACTTCAACGGCAGCTTCTACCTGCTCGGCGTGGGATTCGTCGTCGCAGCCACCGCTCTGGGACTTGAGATGTGCTGCATGGCTCTCCGCGGCAGGATGGTCGTTTACTACCGACCGCGCACGGTGCTCAAGAAGTCCGGACTGCGACCTTTGGGGAAGCCACGCACGGGCAGAGATTTGAAGGTCGCGCTGGCTGTACGCTAAGCAGTCTCGTATAGCAAATCCCCCTCAGCCCCCTCCCTCGAAAAAAATAGTAACACAATACGTTAGTTGTTACTTGCAAATAAAAGAACCACATTACCAACACGTTACATCAAAATAAAAGGGACGCGTTACCGTTACAAATAAAATGTAACGCAGGTTTCTTTTTATTTGTGAAATAAACCTTTTACTGTTTTGACGGTACAGGTATGCATAGGCGCCATACTTCAAGAAACATTAGGGACTTTTAGCAAACCGTTACCGTGTTCTGCGTACCGCGCACTTCCGGAGTCTTTGAAGAATGTCCGTGCAGAAACCTAACATAATTACCTTATCTTTTTCTACGCTTCTGATTTTAAAGGTATGTGAGATGAGTGCAAGAAGATAAATGAAGCGGAGCTGCGGGGAAAATATGTCTCGTGCCCGAGGCTGTTTGAAGTCGATCTCATAACCGCAATCAATTTGTAACGGAGGTCGCTGACAAAGCAGTAGGAGTTGAGTTACCTAGGGAAGGCACGTAGCCAGGGAAGGGGGGAGGCATGCCCCCCCCCCCGAAATTTTCCATTTTGCTGGGACCTCCTCTCCTCTCTCCCCCTCATACAGCATTTTGTCATGAGCTGCCCCCCCCCCCCCCCCGAAGCAAAATCCTGACTACGTGCCTGGCCTAGGGTAACTGGATTTCCATATGAAGAGCATCCTTGATCTTTACTTATACTTCGTTTCAGCTTGGGTCCAGACGCAGCCGATGCTACAAGCGCGAGCTCCGGGCTTTCAGCGTCCCTGCAAGCACGCGCGCTCGTGCAGTGCAAGCACTGTTCAGGGCCACATGCTCGCGCTTGTAGCATCGGCTGCGTCTGGACCCAAGCTGAAACGAAGTATAGTGAAGCTGAAAGAGGAGTTTGAAACAACCGCCTTTTTCAGCCAGTTGTTTGAAGGACATTTGTTTGCTCGTGCTCCCTGCTTACCAACAGAATACACGAAGTTGCTTTCATTCAAGTTTTTACTACGCGCGACAGGCTTTCGTCTTTGGTTTGCTATTTTTAGAGCGCAGCTCTTATACTTTGTTTCACCTTATGTGCGAGCGAAGGCACAGCTGGAAGCGCGAGCACGAATGCTCCGTGCGTTCAGGCTTTGCTTGAGCGCGCGAGCTGGGGAGAAACGCGAAAAGCGCTGGTCTCGCGCTTCTAGCTTTGGCTTCGTTCGCAGATAAAGCGAAACGAAGTATAGGCGCCCGTTTCCGGCTTGAGCGGCGTCGGCGTCGGCGTAACCGCGCGGTGCATTATGGGAAATGTCCCATAACGCACCGCGCGAGCCCCCCCCTTCCCTCCCGAGGTCAAGTGACCCCCAGGTCACGTGACCCCCCTCCGAGGTCACGTGACCCCCTTCCGAGGTCACGTGACCCCTCCGAATTCATGTGACCCTCCCGAGGTCACGTGACCCCGGAGGGAGGAGGAGAAGGTGAAGGAGAAGGAGGGGTAGGAGGAGGCGGAGGAGAAGGAGGAGGAGGGGTATACCCTCCCCTCAGTACACTTTCCTCCTCCTCCTCAAGAGCTGCGCTCTAATCCGGCGTTACAGGGAGTTTTTTTCATAAACCATTCTTCGGATAAAAAAAGCTTTCCAGTATTATTTGAACAACGAGCAAGCGAGCTGAGGAATGTGCGCAGTCTGCTTGGTCCATCCTACCAGTTACGTCACAAACGATGATGCTGATAGCTAAAGAAGCGTTTCCCGTAGTTCGTGCACGACGCCGATAGTGTACTTGTACCGTTGCGCTGTGAGTGCCCATCTAGCGAGACGTCTTGCAGAGCGCTGAAACTCTTTAATCCACGAGAAAGCCATGTGGTCAGTTAAAACTTTTTAAATGCAAAAATGTTTTTTTTTCAATCGTTGAATAGTTTAACTTTGCTTGAGATCCACGGGGCAGCCGAGCTCCTGGTACCTGGTCAGGAGTGTGTTCCTCTTCTTCGCGTTATAGGTGTGGCAGCGCAGGAGAAGGTGTGTGGCGTCTGCCGTCGGTGCAGCACAGGTGTGCACAAGACCTTCAGCAGGCGCCGCTCTCCCCTGTGTGCCACACCGTGCTCGGGCGGCCGTGTCACCTTGCGCGGTGCCAGCTGGCAGCCACTTGGTCTGCCGCCTCGCTTTACGGCAATCCCGCAGTGAGCTGTTTAACGAAGCCTAATTTCCAATGCCGTGATCACAAAGTAATCTCGCGCCTCCACTGATCTCTCCGCAACAAGGGTGTGTGTGTGTGTGTGGGGGGGGGGGGGTGCCGCTGCTTTTAATGCGTTTCCCTCCTCCTTTTACGACGCTCCGTGCTGGCGACCATAAAAAACTTCAAACTAATGTTCCCATCTCTGTTAGGGACTTTCGAGCTAAAGTTGACGTCAGAGCATCTAGCAACGTCGCAGTTTTGTCATGGCACCGGGGACCCAAAGAGCCCTGACGACACCGGTGTAGCATTTACCAGTACCATACGTACCGGTACCAGAGTCGGGAGAAAGAAATTAGGCTCCTGGGTGTCAGCACCGCAGGAGCAGCAGGAAGAGCGGGAGGAAGCCCCGTACAAATAAGAGAAAGGATCGGCTCAATATATGGTTCATAAACATGCAGGGAGGTAGACAGCAGAGTAAAGTGGGAGGAGATTGTTGAACAATTAGAGGATGAAATTTCAAAGTGTATGGGGCAGCAGAAACGCACCTTAGAGATGAGGAGGAACCACCGTACATACCATGCTACTTCTGGATGGAATGCAACCGGAGGGGAGGTGAACGCAAAGGCGGAGGCGTGTTAGTTAAATGACATGACTGGGAAAGAGAGAAGGAAAGCTGCAGAGAACATTTATGGCTTAAAGGTAGAGTAACAGGTCTGATCACTCTTCTGAGGTTTGCTTACCTGAAAACAGGAAATGACTCGAGGAGGAAAATGCAGAACACTCTACACGTATATCGAGGGACATCAGAGAAATTGTCATTGATCAGAAAATAATTGTCATAGGAGACATGAATGCCCACTTAGAAGAGTTTGAATGGTTTACAGATACAACCGGAAAGTTGCTAGAAGATTTCTAGGATGCCCTGGACCTAGTGTTAGTTAATAAACCAGTAAAATGCGACGGGAAAATAACGTGGAAACAGAAACAACTCAAACTCAACAATAGACTACTTCCTCATGTCCCACAAACTGTTCGACGGGTTAGGAAGTATGAAAATAGATAAGGAAGGTACGAAAAAGCTTAGGGAGTGACCAGAAAATAATAGTGATTAAATTTGGCGCATCCGAACCAGAACAACAAGCTCAAGAACGAGGGGGTAAGCCGAAACTTAGTGAAGCTCAAATACAAAAAAGTATCTAAAAGTATTGAGAACATAGTATCGAAACAACCAGAAAGAGAATGGACGTATGAGCATCTAATAGGAATCTTTAAAAAATAATTCGAGAAGCATCGAATTAAACAAAAGAGGAAAGCAAAAAACGAAGACACAAACAAAAAAGCTGGTGGGATAAGGGAGAGAGACAAAGGGTTTCCAACACTTACTGATCACACAAGAGGGGAAAAGAGTAGAGGGGGGAAGAGGCACGGGAATATATTAGGCAGACAATCGAAGTGACTTTCTCCCAGATTGAGCAGAGGGGGACAGTGGGTAGTATCGACAACAGCAGTGTAGAGAGGAGCAGAATTGTGTAACAATGGAGACGACCACAAGAAGAATGGGAGAAGGCAAAAAGTAAGGTTCCAGCAGGTACATCGACAGGCCCAGACGACATACCCGTGGAACTCAATTGAAGTTACGGCATGTGATCAATCAAGTAATTATGGGAGGAGAGGAACCCAATGATTGTAAACTAAATAAAATGACACTAATATATAAAGGCAGAGGAACGAAAGACAACATTAAGTTATATCGCCCGATAACCAGGGGCGGATCCAGAACTCCGTTTTGCGGGGGGGGGCGAAAATTTTTACGGATGCTATTTTCCCATTCTTTCGTGTGCACCGGGGAGTCCACCCATGTCAAATTGCCCTCCGAGAAGAAGGGAGGGGGGGGGGCAGCTGTGCGGGGGGCGCCCCGTCGCCCCCCCCCCTTGGATCCGCCACTGCCGATAACGGTAACTTCATTTCTATACAGATTAGCTCTGCAGATAGTAAAGCGGAGAATGGAGGAATAAGCAGAAGATATGCAAATACTCGGTGAGCTCCAAAATGAATTCCGAACAGATAAAAGAAGAGGGCTCTAGCGACTGTCACCCACTGTCACCTATACTATGTCTTTTTATATATCTCCGTGAAATAGAAAAGAAATTAGAGCAGAACAAGGTAGGTGTTGTTGTGAGTTATATGGAAGGATGAAGAAATGTAATTCAGGTAATACCAGGACTGATGTATGCGGACGGCATACTACTTATGGCAGATAACCAGGATACTTTAACAGGAACTAGCGGGTATATATAGAGAGGACGCGGGACACCTTGGGCGCTGAGTTTTAGTAGAGACAAGTCTGGAGTAAGGGGTGTTTAACGTCGAAAAGAAGGAGCCCGGGTACCCGTGCCGGCAGGGGACCTGGCGCCGGCGTTGTCGGACCGCGTCCAGACACACAAGACATTGTAATATACCATGTAGGAAAATACGAATATCTGGGAGTCCAGCTCAATGAGGGAAGGAAATATCTAGAGGAATACGAGGAAAATATAATTAGAAAGGGGAAAAGAAATTAATCTATTATGAAGCTCAATGCACAATGGTACTAAAATAGATATGAAGTGGTCAGAGTTATATGGAAAGGAGTGATAGTACCAGGACTGTCTTTTGGTCATGGGGTACAGTGCATGAAATCAGAGGTTCAATCAGGATAAGAAATTCGACAAAGACGCGTAGGCAGATTGGCACTGGGAGCTCATGGAAAGACTCCAAATGAGGGAGTACAGGGCGAGGAGGTTATAAGTACTAGGAGGGGGCACGATGCAATATTGGTGAAGCCTAGTCATAAGAAGTTTAAACGATGTTGTAACCAACGTGACCGTAGATCTCTCCGGCAATTGGTGCGCGTGACATGTCACGTGTGAGATGGATGGTTGATTGTAAAAGGATTCCTTGCAGGCTTGCCGCGCTCCGTCCAGTAGGTTTTATCAGATCGAAGGCTAGACGAAGGCTAGCTACGCTCACGTGATGTGGTCACGTTGCCCTGATAAGTAAGGAGGGTAAGGAGGAAAATGAGAAAGAGGCGAGGCGTCAAGGGAGCATGGCTTGTGGAAGCAACGTGGCGGACGTCATGCCTTCTCCTACCCTTCTATCCTCCTTGGCACAGGGAACATGGGCTGGTCGTCTTTTGGGAGCACACGTGAAGTCAATGAGGCATGCACAGTGACACCGTTGACGATAGTACGCACCGTATACTCGCGAACTAACTACAAAAAACAAATGAGTCGTTAGTAGTTTAGAGTTTAGTCTGCCAGAGTATATGGCGACATTGTTACCCACTGTAGATGAGAAATTCAGCCAGTGAAGTGCGACTGCTGGCCTGTGGGTCTGTACGGGCTCACGCAGTACTGATACACGACCGCACGCCGGTACAATGCTCATCCAGATCGAAACGGCAAACTACCCACGCCGCACGCCCGAACTACTTGCTCGAACGACTGAGTTGGAAAGGAGAAAGACAGCGAAGGCCAATCGAAAGACGATTAAAAGGAAATAAAAAAGGACAAAAAAATACAACGGGCGACTTGCTGTTTCTTGAAAACGCACACACAAAAACAAATTTCTTCAAACAGCGTCCAGGGCACTGGGCAACGGGTGACAGGCGCCGCAGTGTCGCGCTCGCCGCGGCTTCGCCTCTTGGCGCCTCCAGATCTCGCTACAGCGGAACAAAAGCGCCGACAACCGTCAACTTTTTTGTTTTTATTTTGATGTTTATGTTCGCTTTCTTCTTACTTAAAAAATATTGCTGAGCAGCAAAAAAAAAATACACACACGCACACAAATAATAGCTCTTTAGTCTTTCGGCATAGACGGATATATTCCGTTTCACTGCGATGGACGCCACGACCTACACAAGCCAATCCATAGTTTATACGGAGCGCCAGTTCGTCTGCTTCTTTTGGGTTGTGGTGACGTCAGAACGCGGAGCTCCGATTGGCTTTGATTGGAAGGATAGTGGGTAGACCTCAAAGCAAGCTGCCTCGAAGTCTACCCAGTATTTTTTCATTCAGAACCAATCTCAGCTCGGTGTTCTGACGTCACCACAACCCAAAGCAAAGAAGCAGACGAACTTGCGCTCGTGACTTCGCGCACCGCGCGTCGTTCCGCCCAACCGGAAGGACACGTGACACCCTCCGAACTATGCATTGGCTCAGGTGGCTCGTAGCGTCCTTTGCAGTCTATGGTAAGATGAAAAAAAAAAAAAAATATATATATATATATATATATATATATAGAAGTGTACGCCTTCTCACCGACGCCAATTCGTGCTGCACATAGACGTGAAATATACCTCTTTGTTTAATTACTTTTGAGCTGTCTGCATGTCGTCGCTGCCATTTTTTTTTTGTCAAAACTATGTTACTGACGCCACTGTCGCGAATATTTAATTGGCTTGGCTTCGCCACCCGCAAGAAGGCGCGGCTCACATTTTATTGCGCCAAACCGCTTCCAACGAACCGGTGACCGCCACGGGGTTTCGTTCCGGTAGTTCCGGTTCGGGTCCAAGAACAGTCAAAATCCACTCCAGATCCATAGCCAAGCCAGCCAAGCGGCCAAGCCAAGCCTCTCGTTGCTACGGGTTACTGAGCCTTGGGAGCCGTCAACCCAGGCCCCCAGGCCGAACCTTTTTCCAGTTCGCCACGGATCGTCTGAAAGCGACCCGTGGTCGTGATAGATTTACGCGATGTTACAGCTTCCGTAAAGGTAACTACGTCACTTTTAACTCCAACTGTCTCGCGATTTTTCCGAGGTCGTTGATGGTTTCGCTCGGGCAGCTTCTCTGCTGATCGAACCTAGCTCTGACGTAGCTTAGGGTTTACCGATGGATCATCGGGGTTTGGAACGAGCGTAGCCGGCGTAATATCGGCTGATGATCGTAAGGAGACTGCCACTAAATAAAGGAGGAGTGTACATGGGGAGCACATATGCGATTTTGAAGGTTCAAGAAGAGCTATGTGAATCGGAGCCGCGCCAGGGCTCGTAGCCTCACGGTGTTGATCCCAATTCCAGGGATCATCCGTTAATGTTATGGGTGCTCCACGAATCGTCGACACTTATCAAAAGAGACTATACTTGTTTTTATTCGTCAGTGATTAAAGACAAAGGAATCGCTAAGAACTATAAATAGCATTCACGCCATTGCGAAGTTAAGCTACTTCCAACTTGTGAGAAACTTCAAACGTCACTGCATATCTGTTTTTCCTCGTTGTTTTCAGATATCGTCCTTTCCACGACGCCCCTTTTCTTCCATTGGCAATAAAAAAATAAAAATCTCCTGAAACTTTCGAAATATGGGCAAGGCTGCAGCTGACATGGTAAGATCGCGATGTCCGTTCTAAATCGGAGCAACTTCGCGTTTAGCCTCAAAGAACGTTGACGTGTATCCATATCCCCATCTTCATAATATAACTTTGAAATTAAGATCGCATGCAGGCTAGTCTGACTTTGTTTGATGTGCATGATAGGTAACAGATTGGCACTGTGTTACGTCGTTTTCTTGCAGGCTCGATCGGCTAAATCAGAATCTGTGAAAGTGGTGGTGAGGTGCCGCCCCATGAGCGAACGAGAGATTGGCGACGGTTACGAAAGGTAAAAGAGAAAAAAGCGAAAGCCACTCTCACCTTTCTTTTGCCATTGCTGCACGAGTGAGCCAGCACAGACGACTTCAAACTTTCCCGTTCCAGAATCGTGGGACTGTGTCCTGAAAGTGGTGTCGTCACAATCCGCAACCCCAAAAGTAGCGACGTGGAAGCCTTGAAGCAGTACACTTTCGACGCCGTGTACGACTGGAAGTGAGTTCTTTCTTTCCTTTGTGCGACATTGCTTGTCCCAGTCCTGCATTATAAGTCTCTTTTTGTTGTTTTGAAAGTTCGAAACAGATGGATCTTTACGACGAAACCTTCAGGCCATTAGTCGACTCCGTGCTGCTGGGCTTCAACGGAACTATATTCGCATATGGACAAACTGGCACTGGGAAAACTTATACTATGGAAGGTATGAACCCCCCGATGCTTTCCTTGGGAAGCTTAGAAGCTTCTTCATTTTTTCCTAGTTCCATGGCATCAGCCAAAAAATAGTGCTCTTTAGAGAGCCTAGCTAGGACATGCACAAGCCTTTGCCAAAAGAGTGTGTTGAGCAGTTAATTTTCAATGGGCACATTAAGTCTGCACTGCTTTACTCCTACTCCGACGCTCCTAAGTGTCATACTCGGAGCACAGCAATTAAACGGAGCGTAGCATACAGGAGCGCGACAAACCGAAACTATCGACGAGCCGCATGAGCCACTTCCGACTGCACGGTTATGACGAACCCGGCATCTCGTGATACGGATGGCAGAATCCGATATTATTTCGAAGATAAAATGATTAGGGCCTCTGTGGAGTGGCAGAGTGTAAATTAAAAAAGAGACGGTGACATGAGGAAGTTTCTACCAATGTTTTAATATTTCTGAAAGGTTTGAAGATTCGCTTCGAGCACATATGTGGAAAGTTACCTTGACCGATCTATTTATTGACCATGCATGCTGTTCAGATTTAAATGAAAGACAACATTCTTGAACCTGCTTGTTGACGCAGGAAGCTGTCGAACTTGTCAGATGTTCCGTGCCGTCTTGCAGCGCGAGACGGAATTCGTCAATGTGCTACGCGATATCGGCACACCACCGTTCAATAGATAGCACATCAATTCGTTTTCAGGCGAGATGCATGAACAAACCTGTTTCACAACGCTAATTGATGTGTCGGCCTTCCAGTCAAAGTATTTTTATTCGTTGGGCTAAGTATTTTAAAAGGGCTCCGGACCGAATGTCCTCATCTCTACAGCTACTCTGTCGCTGTGCTATCGCTACACTATCATTCGATAGATCAATTCATTCTCAGGCGAGATGCAAGAACAAACCTTTTCCGGAATGCTAATTGTTGTCTTGGCTTTCAAATCAAATCGTTTTTACCTGCTGGATTAAGCACTAATCAACTGATAAGAAGCAGCGGTCCGGCTACGCCTTTTGTCTCGAAGGTCTCAACATAAGCGGAGAGATCTTGTTTGTGGACTTGACGTCACGGAGCGCAAAGAAGTCACTCACAGTCCGAGAAATTCTCGGTGCACGAAGAGCGCGCTCGAGTGTCAGTCTCTGGCAGCACTCCTCTTCATTTAGTGAACGGAGCGTCAAACTCTCGCGCTCCAGAGCATGGACTTAACGCGCCCAATGTTACATCTATGGTAGTGGCACGTGGCAAAGGTAAGTATAAGCTTAGATGTTTCGGTACCCTGTGGGTCCAGGCAGGCACGTAGCCAGGATTTCGTTTCGGGGGAGGGCCCGCCCATGACAAAATGCTGTATGAGGGGAGAGGGGAGAGGAGGGCCCAGCAAAATGGAAGATTTCAAGGGGGCCTGGGCCCCATGGGCTCCCCCTGGCTGCGTGCCTGGGTCCAAGTATTCTCGCAGACATTATCGACACTCAGCTTGCGATTCCTCCACCTCTGTACCCTGTTGTAGGTTAAGAAAAGGTTTCTCTTGCAAAGCCCTTCGCTCTTTCTGCTTTAGCGGAGTGAGCACTGGAGAGGAGGAAAGTGGACTCTTCTCCTCTCTCACCTCCTCCCGGCATTTGCTCTGCTAAGATGGAAAGAGTGGAAGGCTTTGTGGGAGGAGCTTTCTCACTTTTCTTGACCTGCAGGTGGCTTCGGCCATCATTCGGATTGCAACACTGAGCCTTCAGGAAATGCACTTTTTACCACCGTGACAATTATTGGTGTGTTGTCATTTTCTCCCTCTTAGGCATATTCAACGACCCCGAGAACAGGGGAGTCATTCCGAATCGTTTGAGCACATCTTCAGCCACATTGCCAGATCGCAGAACCAGCAGTACCTTGTGAGGGCGTCGTACCTAGAGATATATCAGGTACAGTTCTGGGGAAATCGATTAATTTAGTTTTGGAGAGTGCATGAACAGGCTGCGTAAGAACTGACCAAATTGTTGTTTTGATTTGAATGATGCAGGAAGAAATTAAGGACCTAATCGCAAAGGATCAAACGAAACGGCTAGAGTTGAAAGAGCGTCCGGACACTGGTGTTTACGTTAAGGTGGGTGTCCCCTGCCTGTTCGAAGCTCGTATTGGATCATCTGCTTTCTGCTTTCTTATACTTGCCATTCTAGGTTTAGTACATACTTATATCGAAGTGCATAGTAAATATTAAATCTATGTTTTTAATTTTTTGCTTGTTATGCAAGTCATCAACAGCCAGTAGACGTTATGGGCAGTGAATCTTTGCATTGAGATGCAACTCCCAGAATGCAGTGACCACATGCAAAACAACTCCAAGAAAGAAAAACTAAGTTGTCTTTAAAATGAGTTGTTTCAAAGAGACGAAGATTTTCAAGTTATGAAACAGATGTCATAAGTTAAGACACCATTAATTGTGAGCTATGTGTAAAGTTTCATTGAATCTTTTTCATCATTTTACTTCCTTACTTGGCTCAGGAACAGAACATATGTCAACTTAACTGTCCACTCACATCCCTAGTTAATTTGTTCCTATGTCCAGTGTGTGTGTATGCATTACAATGCATACACACCCACTTCAAGAAAAAAAAAGAATTGGCACAAGTTGTGCAGAATGTCTAATCACTGAGCCATCTGTATTTGCAGTGGTGAGTAAGAAAAAAAAAAGCAACTATGGTAATTCACATAATCTGTACTCCTTCCCAGGACTTATCATCATTTGTGTGCAAGAGCATCAAGGAGATAGAGCATGTAATGACTGTCGGAAACCAAAACAGATCTGTAGGGTGAGTGACCTCGTCTGATCTGCTGATTGATTGTGATTGACTGATTGGTTAATTGAGCAAATAATGAATGTGTTGATTAATGATCCTTAACCTTTTTGTCATCTAGAAGTTTTCAGAACAAGGATTTGGGTTCATATGTAGCTATAAGACTGGCAGAACTTGCCATTTTTAAAAGTGATGCAATTTGGATATTCTGAAATTATGCCAATACCCTAAAAATTGGCAATTAAATGCTTGCCTTGGAAAACTCTCAATTGACTCTACTTTCTTGTCAATGGATGCTTCGTGCAGGGCTACAAACATGAATGTGCACAGTTCAAGGTCGCATGCCATCTTTATCATCACTGTCGAACACAGCGATGTAAGTTCTTGAATTTTTTTAACCTCTCTTCCACGAGAAAATCTTTACTAGAGGGAAAGCATGATGAATTTATCCTGACTTTATAATTCTATATTTGTCATGTTTATACTTGGTCAGTCAAGTAATGTAGAGCCTTAATTTGTAATTGTTAGAAAAGCTGCAAGACAACAACAAGAGGCAAAGTTGTCATATTTACTACTAGTGTGCCTAGTTTAAATTATTACAAAAGCCAATTGGTCAGTGCACTTTCTTTTGTTGACTCATTTATAATGACACATGCCCTCACTTCAAGAGCTATTATAGGTGTTGTATGTCAAATGCTGGCATGTAGACTTAATAAGACTGTTAATTTTTTACTTTGTTTGCATCCAGCTGCAGTCAACTTTATACAGTCATTAAATTTCTCAGATTATAAAGAGAAAGTGCATGAATGGACAACCTGGAACATTAACTGTTCGTCATCATATGTATCACCCTCAAAAACGTGCATCAAGCTCAGCTTTTGATTCTTGAGGCATCTTTGAAGGGAAACGGAGCCATAGATATTACTGAACTTTCGTTTTGTTTTCCTGCCAAGTTCTTCTGTTGAGTGTCACGATTCTCCTCGTGCAGCTCGGGCCAGATGGCAAGCACCACATACGAGTGGGCAAACTGAACCTGGTGGACTTGGCCGGCAGCGAGCGCCAAGTGAAAACCGGGACCTCTGTAAGTTCCCACAACGGGCGAAAGCTAGCACCCTCGTAATGTCCTGGTAATTTGGCAAGTCTTATGGCTTGGTGTCATTCTTAAACAAAAAATTTTAATTTTAATGCAGCATTCTTGATGGAAGTTGCTATGAAAGATGGAGCTGGACATAACAGTGCTGTTATTTCGATAACCACTTCACTTGTTCATTAATTAATGTGCGAACTTCCAGTGAGTATGTTGAGGTTTGCTTTCCTTTGCACGAAACAGCCTCCAAGAAAGGTTGCACTCATAGATGGAAGTCACATATTGATTGAACTGTGAAAGTAGGTATATCGAACTCCACACTGCAAAGTTGTTGTTTTGTTTTGTTTTTATTTTATATTTATGAGGCCTTCAGTTTATTGGCCACCATTAATCAATTTCTGGTTCTGGTTTACTTGATGCACCGATTTATGCCAACCACTCGCAATTTTTGTCCAGGGTGACAGACAGAAAGAGGCCATCAAGATCAACCTGTCGCTCTCTGCGCTGGGGAATGTGATCTCGGCGCTGGTGGACGGGAAGAGCTCTCACGTGCCGTACCGGGATTCAAAGCTCACGAGGCTACTCCAAGGTAGTGCTAGTCCATGTCGAGATCACAGCGTCAGTTATTTGCACAATGATGACCAGTTGCATTCTCTTTTGTTTCTGGAGTGAAGGCGGATTCACAACTTGCGACCGCTTACGACCAAGTGCCTTAAAACTTCTTTGGATCTCTTACAACGAGAGAACACACTGGCAGCGTCTATCGGGGTGGCTGTAGAACACGTAGGATTTCCGTATATTCCCTACTTCTTTCGCGCATCATTTTTATTTTTATTGGCTAAGCCTTTTGACAATGTTATAAGTGACCAGTTCTCATAGATATGTAGTATGTACACCTGATCTCACAAATACTGCAGAACTTTCGCTCTAGTGAAATGCAGTTCCGGGGAGACCTCATACATGGTGCCAGCGTGTTCTGTTGTCGTGAAAGTTCAGAAGAACTCTGTCGTAAGCAAACGCAAGTACGTGAACGGGCCTTAAACGTTCAACCCCTTAATGAGGGACGTGGGCCTTTGATGCCAGAATATCGCTTGGAAATGGCAGTTTTGAAATCTACAGCTATTTTGTTTTTGATTTGCCAGATTTCTTAATTTGCGAGTCCATATATGAGCTTGAATATCAACTTATAATGTCTATGCGTGCCGATTTCATACCTAAGTTGACACTAAAACTGCACTTTCTCACTGCAAATATAAAGGAGGATTATTTCAGCATCTAAAGCAGATAGAACTGCAACTTCTTTTGCATTATGTAGCTAAATGTGCAAACCTATCAAAGTTTGTAGCAGTTTCTTTTTTTTTTCAATATTGGCATAGTAAAACTTTTTATTTCTTCGTATTTTATTTCTCAGTAGCCACACATTGAACACTGAGCTTCAATCCATCACAAAATCAATGGTCCAATGTGGAATTTGGATTCCATATACTTCGTAGTATCTAGCCATATGTTAAAAGTAACTTTTTGTTAGGCAGTTTGTTTTCTATCATCCCACAGGTAACCGTGGGCAATTTTTAATTATCTTGAGAACTAATTAACTGATTGAGAGTGAAACCAGATATTTTATGTCAGCCCAAAGAACTCACCAAGTTTGTGCTATTTCATTAGGTTTAGTCAACAAACTAGAAGCATATCCCTAAGACCAGAGTTCCCCCCCACCCCACAACCTCCGCCCCTCCAAAACTTGAAACATTTCAGACTCCCTCGGAGGCAATGCAAAAACCATCATGATCGCCAACATTGGTCCGGCGAGCTACAACTACGAAGAGACGCTGACGACACTCCGGTACGCCAATCGAGCCAAGAACATCAAGAACAAGCCCCGTGTTAATGAGGATCCCAAGGACGCATTACTCAGGGAGTTCCAACAAGAAATCTCCAGGTTGGTGCACTCTCCAACTCGCGTAGTACGCTCATAAAGGTAGCTGACATTGTGAAAAATTTGAGGCAAGAACTGCTCGTCGTGCAAGTCATATTACTCGAAATATCTACCAGAAAAATATTCTCAGGTTTGTGATTAGATTTTCTACATAAGGTCGCAAATAGTGCTATTAACTCGGCTCAGATCCTCCGTCAAGTTAGTTTTCACGGCGATTTTCGCTTTACCAGACATTTAACCTTTTTTATATTCGTTTGCCATGCAATATTTCACCCCTTTCTCGGACCCAGTCACCTTATAGCGGTGTCGCCACCCCAGATCTTGACATCTGTGTATTGGTCTCTGTGTTCTGCTGCCTGTTACTAATTTGCTTTTTACTCATTTTTACTTTTTTTGTGTTTTGCATTAGTGTCTTGAGTGTGACCATGTGTGTTTTTGTTTCTTACTTCAAGTGTTCTTGTGAGGGTGTACCAATCTAAAGACAATTGTGGTTGTTTGGGGGCACTTTGAGAAGAGATTATTACTATTATTATTATTATTAATATTATTATTAATATAATAGAAATACCCACTGTGGTTGAGATGTTAGCAGTGTACTGGGTGCATGCACATTTCATTGTCTGAAGGGCGGCAGAATGGCAGTGACATCACAATATGGCATTGGCTTAGCTGCAACAAGCACCTTGATGCTCTACCAAGAGGCTGAGTGACACCTTCAACACTGACCTTTTGTGTTATGTGGAGTGGTAATATATTCCATCGTAATATTAGTTTGATTGCTGCAGTTTTAGGTAAAAGTTGCAGCCAGCTGACAATCAGGCATTATGAGTAGCAGCAGTCGAGTTTGGTTAGAAGTTACATGTACAGCATAAACCCCCCCCCCCTTTTTTTTAAAATTAATTTATGTTTGGTTGACTGCTCAGTCTCTGCCCAAATGTAGTGCTAGCGGTTTGGACCAGATGCCAAAGTGCCAGAACTTACAGTTATTTTATTCAAAAGTTATAAGTGATTTTCTGAAACTTCCAACAAGAAAATGGTGCCCATTCCCAATAGTAGACTCCATTCATCTCCACATATTCATGGGCTTCATAGCCAGCATTTCCCATAAAAAATTTGCAAAATTTGCTTCTAACTTTTTATTTAGTCACCACCAAGCTCTCATACTTTGGCATCTGGTCATGATATTTGGGTGGAGACTAAATGGTTGACCATGCATAATTTATTTTTGTGACAAAATAAACGCAGTAAATTTTAGTTCCGATTTTTTTTTAAATTAGTATTTAGAAGGTGGAGGATGTTTAAACGTGTCGCATCCTTTTGTGCAGGCTAAAGGCACAGCTGGCTGCCAGAGACACGAAGAAGAAGAAAAACGCCCTTCGAAGGGAATGTCGTCGCCGGGCGCCGAGGACGGCAATGAGGACGAGTTTGACGAAGAGGTGTCATCTGCTTCTCTCGCACACACGCTCGAAGAGGAGAGGGCAGCCATCATGAACGACCATAGCCTTATCGCAGAGGTACATGTAATATGTTGGTTTTTTTTGTTTTTTTCCAAACATAAAAGCGTGATTAGTTTTAAGGTTCGTTCACAAACCGGCGTTTGCTTACGATCTAGTTGTAGCGATCTCTTGCAACGAGAAAACAGACTAGCACGCTGACACCATCTATAAGGTGGACCTGGAACATCATTTCACTAGAATGAAGGTCTTGCAGTATTTGTGAGATCAAATATACATTCTATTCGGGAGAAATGTTCGTCTATATCATTGTCAAAAGATTTTCGAGCTAAGAGAAAAAAAGAATTGTGTGGGAAAAGAAATAAGAGATATATGGAAACTGGAAGTGTTCCACAGCTACCTGACAGATGGCGCCAGTGTTCTCTCGTCGTAAGAGATTTTACAGGGTTAGGACACGAAAATTAAACGGGTAGATTATTCTTGAAACGGAATGCTCAAAGGCTATTTAGTATACACACCAACCAAGTATTGCTATGTTTAGAGCTCTAGTAATTGCAAAAATCGAGTTACAAATGTTGATGATTTTCATCTGGCGACCAGGCAACACTGCCCAAGTTAGTAACACCATGCACACTCCCTTTCGCCTAAAGTCTCAATTTTGTCTCCCAGTGGGCACGGTATTGGGGTGGCGCCGACGAGGTTTGGCCAGAGGAAAATTGGCTTCTCCCTCGCTGGCAGGGAGGGGGCGGGGGTTGATGTTTCTTTGAGTTTTTTGCGCCTAATCCCCCAAAGGTCATCCTGGCACTATCCCACACCACCCCGTGATAGTTACAGAAGGATAGAGTTGAAGGAAACTGGCGAGGAGAAAAAAAATCATACTTTTGGTTTCTAGGCTAGGTGGCGCGAGCTACCGCCTGGTATAAAGGGCACAGCCATTAGCATCCAAGCAATCCAATCCAATCCATCCAATCATGGTGCCCATAAACCGTGCTATCATAATGTGTAGGTGAACACTCTCTCATTCTAGGCACCCCCATGCTCGCCCTACTAGCTCGCCTCTCCTTGGTAGGACCGCGCACTTTTACGCTACTCGGCTTATCCGATGCTACTCTCACTCTCACCCCTTGCCCTTTGCCCTCTACCCCTGCAGCCGGTCGCCAGTGGGTCGAAGTCAAAATGACCAGCTTCCAACGTCTAGTGAAAACTATCACTTTCTTGCTGCTGCGATCAGTGTCGAAGACTCAGACGAAGCGAGCGATGCCGCTAGACGTCATTGTCTCGAAACCGCATGCTCTAAACACGGAAGGTAAACGATGAAGCTGAAGCGCGAGACACCAAGAGAGCCAAGTCTGCGAGTGTGTGCAAGGGACGCCGCGCGTTGGGCGCATTGCTTACCGACCCATGAAACACACCAAGCCTTCCCGAATGGGTTGGATCCGAGGGTCCCGCACATAAATCAATTTATCCACGAAGCTATTGTGACATTTTCCAAACAAATTTTGCAAAAATATGGCAGCATACAGTGGGTCCTAGTAGTAGTATAGTCATCTTTTATTTTTGGTGTGTCCTAATTAACCCATTAAACTCTTTCCTGACCACGGTAAAAGCAGCAATTTTCAAAACTCCGTGCAACCGCTTTATTTTTCCTTGCTAATTTGCGTATGCAGAAATATGACACATCAAAATGTTACCAATTAGTTGTTCTTTCAAAGAAAGAGGTTGGTATAATGTAAGAAAAAGATTTTAAAATGTAATTCTTTTCAAAATACAATGTACGTGCAGAAGGCATATAAACGCCGAAAAATTCTACAACTTTGTCAAACTAAGGGACAAATAAAAAAAATCAATATACAAAATGTGCCCCACACCCACGGTTATTACTTCTCAAAGTTAGTATACTCTAACTGACGTTGTCTGTTTTTTTATTCGTCTCAGTGTTAGCTTCCGTAACACGTGTGCTTTTCAACGAAGGAATGCTTTTATTTGTGAAACACAGATAGTACACTCACATCCGCAGCAGAATGCTCTCTCTGTGTTCTATGTTGGTTTTGTCATAGCCTTGTTTGCAGTTCCTTCATATTTAGCATTTTTGTCCACCTTGTTGGTGACATAAAAACTTGCACGCAGGCTCAGGACAGCATTATAAATTATAGTGATGCTTAGCGACAACCATCTGTTAAGTGATTCCTATAATGTCAATTAAAGTGTCCCCAGAGCTTTTGACGTCTAAAATAATGCCACGATACAGTTGAATTGTGTAAAAATATGCCATCTTTGTTACAAAGACTGATACGTGCAGTTAGCCATGTTAGACAAGTGCAACCACCGTTCCCAAGACTATTTTTGACAGCTCACCAGCTTCTGATCAAACTTACGTCGAAATTGAAACTACAGTTCTTCGGCTATCCACGAAATTGTGGAACGTGATTCTCCGTACTAAATTTAATTTTTTTGACAGCGCTTGGAAACCATCGATCACCGGTGATCGATGGCCTATGGGCGCGGTCAGGAAAGAGTTAAAGGGACACTGACACCCCCCAAAATTTATTTTTTTATTTTTTGCCAGGCGATGCATTATGGTGTCTGAAGACTGCCCAATCAATATTTTGCTACAGCGTCTCATATATTTTTAACAAAGAAAAGAAACGCAACTGCCCAAAAGAAGAAGAAATATAGAGGAGGAGAAAGGTGGCAGAAGTCACGCGGCTGTGATACTTTTTCTTCCCAAACAACGCATTTGCAGCTTTTTAGAAGCCACAAAAAATGGGTATTGTATTTCTTTTCTATTTTTAATATTGACTGTGTGCCTTCGATGACCTACGACTTTGATTAGATTTGGTGGTCACGTCGAAACCTTAGAAAACGGCCCGTGACCACGGAAAAGAGAGTGAGCGCGACTCGAACCGGCCAGTTCTTGATCGGCGGTTTTCGGTCGGAAAGAAACCGAATTTCGAGCCGCAAATTCTGTTCTGGGTAGTTGGGCTCTCATATGTCACGTACAACTAAAAACCTCGGCGAGCATAAATACCCTGTCAGTGTCCCTTTAAGAGGTTTTAAGGCACACGATCGTAAGCAGTTGGAGGTGTGTGAAGCAGCTCTCGATGGCTGCCCGTGCGTGCCCAGGAGAAGGCCAAGCTGCTGGGGGAGGTGCAGAAGCGTCAGGAGCAGCTGCAGAGGGAGCAGGAGGCTGCAGACAAGCTGTCCCTCAAGGTGAGGGCCATGGAGAGCAAGCTGCTCTCGGGGGCAAGAACATTGTGGACCACACCAACGAGCAGCAGAGGGCCCTGGAGCAGCGCAGGCAGGAGATCGCCGAGCAGAAGGTGCGCCCTTCCTTCGGACAGAGGCCAGTGTCTCGGCATGCACCGCCTCCAGGTTGTAACATACCAACAGACCCTTTTCGAAATGCAGTCTGGCAACTTTGATCACCATCATTTTCCCAGTCAGACAAGTCAATTGGCTAGATCCGGAATCCAAAGTTCTGTGACATCCAATTCAATCAAAATAAGATGGAAGTGGCGGAGGAGCCAACTGGCTAGATCCAGAATCCAAAGTTCTGTGATCACCCGTTACCAAGGAGAAGTCAAAGGATTCAATCCATTCAGTGTGTGGCAAAAAAAAAAAAAAAATACAAGGATTAGTTTCTAGTTGTTTAGACAGCAGGAGCTTAGTCTTTCAGAGTATGGCGACATTATTACCCGCTGCTCAAGTTTGGCTCTAATGCCTTTTGATGGCATAAATTGAATCGAGGCGCTTAGGGTTCGCTGCTTTGTACTGGTCAGTTCTTATTTTCACACCGTCGAAACTGAAACAGATTGAGAAAGAATTATGAGTTGATTGATAGAACCGATTCTCATCAGTTATTGACGTGCGGAAGTGAGGGTGCCCAATGAAATACAGTTCCGTTAGTTCGTCAAATGCAAAACTGCTTTTCGAGCCGACCGATGGCCCTGAATTTTAAAAAGGGTCTAACACAGTTTGGAGTATCATACGTAGATGTTAGATAAGATAAATATTATCAAAAATTTTGCAATCAGGATTGCTGCAAAGATATCTAGACTCTTGCTAAAACGCTGGAACTGGACTGTCTCCTTTGGAAGGAGGGGTCATAACGTTCCATTCTCCTTGTTCTTTCCTTCCTACGACACTTTCAGCAACAACTGTCATATGCTCTCGTGGGAGTGACAAGTGTGCCCCTTGCAGTTGGAGTTATAACGAACATATCATTTTCGTTTGGATATGTTAATTTCTCGTGCTAGTTTGGAAGTGTATTAGTTGATTGGTTGTGTCATCATTTTAGTACTTGCAGTTCTCAGAACTTGTTTTTTTAATAATGCATTTTATTGCTGGTGTGAGAATCTGTGTACAATCCGTTGCAAGAAGGGAAAGTACTACACAGGTGAGCTGGCTGGAAACATCATTGAAAGAAAACCTGAGACTGGGGCAAATAAGATAACGGACAGCACGTGCTGTCCATTATTTTATTTGTCCCAGTCTCAGATTTTCTTTCATTGATGATAAAACCATGCCCTAGCATTTGAAAACTTACTAGTTTGGAGAAAATAAATTAATAATAAAAATAGTATGCGGACTTTTCTCTGTTACTATTGGAGAGAAAGCCCGCGTTAAATACTGCTTCACGTCAGAAAGCACCGATGTTGTATGCAGTCCTGTAATGAGAGCATCTCCCACAGAGACGAGAGCGGGAGATGCAGCAGAAGCTGGAAACGCAGGAAGAAGGGACATCCGAAATCAAGGAAACCTACACGTCTCTACAGCAAGAAGTCGAGATTAAGACCAAGAAACTCAGAAAGGTAAAAGCTAGATGACGCCTTTGAGTCATTTTTGTGAAGTAGGGTATAGGGCACACACCTTCCAAGAAATGCACTATATTGGGCGGTGAGGACGGTATAGACCCTTTTCTTTGCAAAGTCCACCAGGCGGTGCTTCGGTCTTTGACGTCCCAGCGGACTTTTAGTTCATAAGAAGAATGAACATAGCCCACCTTAACACCACTGCTTGAAAGGTGAATGATACAATTAACCACCAATTCTTCAGCTGAATGCCAAAAGAACCAAGAAGTGGGAGATCTGTACAAACTTTTCGAATATTCTTGTAAACAAACTTGTCTCCTTCAAGATTTTAAATCGTACAGTCGAAGGCCCTCGCTAAATCTCCAACTTTGTTGCCCGTCTAGCATTTATGCTTTCTAGCACTGGTGACATAAGCAAACTCGACAGGCTTGCAAAGATTAATCGACCAGAAGTCGCCTGTGACGCAACCAGCAGTTCATGTTTGTAAACAGTAAAAGTGTCTATAGTAAACATTTTAGACAATCTGCGGTGAAATAAGCTCTACTCGGGGACAACTTTTCTTGGCAATGCAGTCAAGGGCACGAGCATGCGTGCTCTCTCCCATTTTGAGCGCCAATTAAAGGTGCAAGTGCACCCTCCCCTTGGGAATGCCAAGAAAAGTTGCCCGAGAGTATAAGCTGGTAAACTTTAAACATCTCGAAAACTCGAGACTTGGAAACAGAGAAGTGGACAGCACACATGCATACACAGGTCTCAACGCAAACAAGTCTCGAGTTTTCAAGATTATGAAAGTTCACGAGGTTGCCTGCAAGTTCTCCGTTCTTTCTAAGCTGGTAAAGTTTATGATATTGCATTGGTACAGTAATGAGCAAAATTACCTACAATTCGGTATTGAGGTTCCAAACTTTGAAGGTAATTTTCGAGAAATGGATGCAGGGTCAGCATGTGCTGGAATCGGTTTTCTGAAAAAAGAAGCCGCAGAAATAAGTGACCTGCAGGATCAAATTCTCTGAAACGTGGTTTTAGAGCAACCTGGCCTCTTTATAGGAAGGATGGCTGAAACGCAGAACTGAAACATCCGTTCCACTAACACTGTGTAAAAACTGAAACATTCCTCTCTACATGCTCCACATTGTAGTCTTACGAAGTCATCGACTGACGTGATATTGTTCCTTTCTGTCTGCGCAAAGTTGTTTGCCAAGTTACAATCTGTGAAGACGGAAATTCAAGACCTCCAGGAAGAACACTCCAAAGAACGCAGGGAACTGGAGCAGACGCAGAACGCAGGCTTACGAGGGAACTCAAACTCAAGTAAGCAGTCAGTCTACAGATATGCAGAATGCACATTCCTGCATTTTTATTACTTCTTTAGTATACTACACAGTTCTGGAAATTTGTGCATGTGTTTCTTATGTGAGCTGCACAGGAACGCTTGTGGATTTTGAGAGGAAGCATTTTGTCACCTGCTATTTCCTCATATTGCTGAGAGAGTGCTGAAAAACAAGAGTCAGTAAGATTTATTATAAATGTATTAAAGGAAAATATCTTGTCCGCCATTGGATATGTTACTATTGACTTGGAATTTGCAATGGTCTGCCCGAAATTCACCTTGAAACAAGTTTTCTGCAGTAGCAAGACCTTTTGGACGGGACTTGTTTTCAAGCAATACTTGGTGTGGCTTTTTGCTTCTGTGTCCGATTCAAGATGTCCTGGTGTCTTCCAAGAGGATTCATTCAGACCTTAGAATGAGGATGTTTTATTGACGATTATGTACCGGCATTTCTTAGATACTTGATCATCGAGAACTTCATTCCTCCAGAGGATAAGGTCAAGATTCTCTCAAGGGTTGTCTATGACGAAGATGAAGACCAGTGGGCACTCCTTCCGCTCTCCGAGGTGCCTGGGTATGTATTTTGATCCCGTCCACGTTTGCACGTGTAATTAATGCTGGCACAAATCAAGCACTTTGGTGCAGGCTGAGTGCTCCTCCGAGTGAAATTTCAGTAGATTTTTTTTTCAAGTCAGCTTTTGCAATGCTTAATACTCTAGGAAATTTTAATTTCTTATGTGATGTAATGGTAACACAAGGCACGTCTCCAAGAACACTCGCTGAACCTCTAGCATCCACAGCAACGAGTAAAAGTTGTAAGCAAAATTAAGAAGCACTGTTCTTACGTCTCCGTGGTCTTATTTCGATTTCTTCAGCGGCGCCGAACCACTCAAGAGGCTGCCATTTGGCAGCAGATATCCTACCACCGAATATGCAAGATCATCTGCCGGCTCGTCAACTAGGCTGAGGGTGGGTGATCCTTCAGGAATTCCAAATTATCACTCAGTTGTCCCACTTGTGGTGTTTGACTATAAATCTAAAGATCTAAAGGTGCGACTCAGTCCGAAATCTGGGGTGCAGCTCCTTCTGATATTGTACTTGCTTGTTCTTCAGATTTTTTTAGAGACAGTCTTTCTATACAATGGCATATCTATCAAAAAACTTCCTCAGTGTTTTCACTGGTACAGTGGTGCGATTGACCAGAGTCATTTTGTAGCACCTTTTGTAGTAGCCAGACGTCCATATTTATGGAGCAACAAAAAGTACTTTTGGAGCACAAGCACACATTTCATTTTTATTCATAGCACTGCAAATATTAAATATGTTAAGATTTGTGTGTTGATCTATCCAACTGAAAAACGTGAATGCTTTGCCTTCACACTTCCGTGCAACAGCAGGTTATACTTCTTCAAACACAGAACTAGGTGTTTAGTTGCACATAGAAGCACTAGGCATGGCAACAAGATGCTGATCAACGAAGGACAGTATGGACTGTTGTGAATGATCATTTTAGGTATGAAATAAAATATAAACCAAATAGTAGATTCCACTAAATAAATGTTAGGATAATCTTCAGCACACAAATTGACATTTCATTCAAGTTTTAGAAGTTGTAATAAAACAAAATTCTTAATACAGATTTAAAAAAAAACTCATTCAATTATGAAAATCAATGACATTTTGTATCTAGAACCTCATAATAGCAAAGATTGGCATGTGAATCCTTCTGCTGCTTTACCTAATTTAGTTTTAATTTAGTCTATTGACTGTACCTCAAATAGATAGAACATATATCAACAACATAGAGCTTACCTTTTTGCAATAAGTAAGCTTGCAAGAAGGAGTTTGAAATTATATGTGAATTAAAGAAGTGGAGTGCAGCTTTTTACTTTTCTTGTTTCGACCTGGATGACCATTGTATCACCACACAATTGTGTATCGTTAGTCGTCCATTGTGCTTGTAAAGAAATTACAGGCTAACACTCGTACTGCACTGGCTAAATGTCTCGTCTACAGCATTGAGCCGGTGTCGCCATACATCAAAGGCAGACAGACCTTATGCCATTTAAATAAATGTCCAACTTGCTTTTGCCTTACACAAGGTCATACACAGCTACACTCAGTTTCACCATGATCAGGACGGCGGTAAGGCTACTTTCATCAGAGCTACTCGAGAGCTGCAGAAAATCTACCCTAACGCTGAATTGGCCGAGATAAATTACAGCATTTGGTAAAGTTCACTTCAGAATGAAACAGTATAAAGAACACAGTGGCATTTTGGTAGCCCTGCGAAATGCATTTTCAACAAGCTTTGCCTTAAATGTTTTGAGCAAGTCACCCTCGGAGATAGCTCTCTGAATGGTGTTCGGCTTGCGGCGAGGTGTCACACTAACCTTGTAATCCGAAACGGAGTTTATGGCCAGGAGAGCCTCGCTTTTAGAGCGCAGCTCTTAGGCGCCCGTTTCCGGCTTGAGCGGCGTCGCCGTCGGCCGTCGGCGTAACCGCCCGAGGTCACGTGACCCCCGCCGGCCTGACCCCCAGGTCACGTGACCTCTGGTCACGTGACCCCTTGAGTCTGCGCCCCCAACCCCAGGTCACGTGGCCCCCAGGTCACGTGATGATGATGACGATGCTGATGCCAATGACGTCATTAGTGACGTCACTGATGACGTCATCGGCATCCGCATCGTCATGATCACTGATGACGTCATCATCCAGTCATCAATGCCGGTCATCATCATTGATGACGTCATCGTCATCCAGGTCATCATCATTGATGACGTCATCAGTGACGTCACGTGACCCCCCTGAGACTATGTGACCCCCCTCCCCCCCCCCGAGGTCACTTGGCCCCCGCCGTACCCTCCTCCTCCTCCTCAAGAGCTGCGCTCTAATTCGGTGTTACAGGGAGTTGTAAACGGCTTTCACTTTTTTGTTAACTCAACCAGAAGGTCGCCTTATGCCATCTTTCTGGCATTGAAGTTTCTGCTGACATCACCTTCAGGTACTTTTGAAACTAGAAACAGGGAAAGATTTACAAGTGGCTTTTTGATCCGAGTGTAAGACAAGACACTTTGGAAATTTCAAGAATTCAAGAGATTTTGCAGGACGGTCATGGACTTCGGTGTGTGCCCTCTTTTAGGGCTTGATCAAAGGTTTTGTTTAGTTTGGGACCCAAAATGAATGGGAGGAGGACTCGGTGCCCGGGTGCACTGCCCACCATGGAGCAAAACACGGGGGCAGGTACTGTGCCATAACAAAAGGGGCTTCGCTGACAACGAGTACGCTACCCAGGGCACGATGCCCAAGTGTGGTTGCAGGCACAGGACCTGTTTCTACCCAAGGTTGGCCCTTTCCACCCAAGAAGGTGAAAAAGGGAGGGGAGTGTAGAAGAAGGGAGAAAGAGGTGAAGACAAGTGAAAAAAGGTAGAGGGTAGAAGAGGTCACATGACTGAATCATGTGACCCCCTTCCCCGGCCCCCTCCCCCCGGGCCTTACCAGGAAACCCGTCTATGTGGTGTATTGCCTTGCCCGGGGGTCCCAAACCTACCCCGGGCACGGCTCAAACAGCGGGATGCCTCCCCGGACACGCCACGCACAGCCAGGCGTGGGTAGGTAAAACCCTTTATGGCTCGGGGTTTGCGGTGACGCCACTCACCAAATACCTACCTACTTACGCCAGTGCCCCCTGCAGGGTTAACATGACAGATTGATTGATCAAACCGTCCGATCACTGAAAACAGTGTGGAAAACAAAAATTGGGTTGTGGGAGTGTTTATACGGCCTGAACTTAGTCTGCCTCAATAGGCAACTTGTCTCCCAGCTGTAGATGAGCAATTTAGCCAGTGCAGTACGACCGCTAGCCTCGGGTCTTTAACGTGCACCACGCAGTAGTGATACACGACCGCACACCAGTACAATGCTCATCCAGATCATAACGGGCAGAGGTGGAGGACTGAACCCAGAATCCCCGGTTCTGAACAGTGTGCAAGAAAGAATTACTGTAAATGTAAAGTACAGTTTAATTTAAATCATCTTGATTTTTATTCACTAACCTGCTTTTCACTAAAAAGCGTCCCTAAGGAAGTTTGTGTTAAAGCGATGGCGAAGTTTTCTTTATGAAACAGCATGTCTTTCCTGTCCATGTATGCCAACGTCTGTGAAAGCGCAGGATGAGGACATTCTACGAGTGGAGCTGGACATGCCAGTACGGACGACCAGGGACTACAATGCCCCTGCAGTGTCGCCTCTCCTGAAAGCTGTCCTAGATGATGCCCTCCAAGAAGAGGAGGAGGACCTGGACATCGATGCAAGGTGACAGAACAGTCACACTTTCTGCATTTATCACAAATGAAGATGGTGCCAGCGACTTTGTATTTTCCTTAGAGTTATTTTTACAGCAATACCCGTGATTGACAAAGTTTGGCAGCCGATCCCATCTGCGTATTTTTGTGTATGTCGTGACCGGATAAATTTGGCGGGAAAATTTATTCACCAAATTTAGTGGGGAATCACTGCCTTTACATTGCGACGTCACAGTGCCACATGACTCATGTCGCACAATGTCATGTCACAATCTTCCCGCCAAATTTAAACGTGGCAGTGTAACTGTGTGCAGCAGCGTGCGGCCTCTCAGCTATTGTCACAGGTCATTTGCTGGACAAGGGAAAAAAACTGGGAATTTCTTACACGTATCTGTCTTCTCCAGATTGACTGAAAGTGAATCTAACATTCATGAAATGAAAAAGTATCCCTCACATCTAGGCATACCTATTGCAGGTCATTTAAAAAATTTTCAAATCATATCAGATCTACTAGTTGCTTTAGATGTGGCAGGGTAGGTGTGTGGTATCCTGCCTCTTTCAATCGTGACGGTGTTTTATTTGTTCCGTCTTGCGACCCAAGCATCTTCCAACTGGACCAGAGCGCAAAGGCCAGTCGGAGAGATAGAAGCCATCGCTCCCGGTGAGACCATTTTGAAGACTTTTTTACTGCCCCAGACTTTGTGAAGAATTCCAAATAGAACTGTGTCAGTTCACGCGTGTAGCACTGGCTCTGCTACTAGTCCCACCGGGTTTGCAAACATACAGCAGAATCTCCTTTCAAAGCTCACGCAGAAATGCCAAATGGAATGAAGACAACAGCAGACAAGCTTGGATGTTGTTCGAGCTAAATGTGGCACTCGCGGAACTCTTTTAAAATAACCCACGTGGATATTAGTGTCGCCACGACAGCTTTTAGAAAGCGTTTTGAGCGGTAGCGTCATGTCTCAAACAGTAGAGTCATTTCACGATCGCTCGTAAGGCATCATGTACTGGAAACGAATCAATTTCCACGAGGACCTAATTTTCGCCACTTGAAAAACATTTATTGCAAAAGCTCGAATCGCATAAACATATCACCTTATGGTAACAACACAATGCGTTGCACATCACTCCCAACACGAAATTTTGTGCCGCCGAAATATTCTCGAGACCCATCCCTTGTAAAATATTAAAGTCACGAAAATAAAGCTGTTTACAGTATAGTATAGGAAATAATTGGACCAGCAGCCAACGTTCTGCTAGGATACTTCCTTACTGCAACGTCTCGCGACGTATCTTAGAAAAAATGTGAACTCACATTCCGAGGTTAGCACGATTGCTATCTTTCGAGCAGCCTTCAAGGTTCTGCTACATCGCTTTCTGCGGTCTTTCTCGCCCAGGTCCAAATCCGGCCGCCCGCACCACGACGGCAGGAGCTCCGACGAAGTCGAGGGAGCTGCGGCCGCGGAGGAGCGCTACCCTCAGTCGCGAGGTTTGGTGCCCAAGTGATTGTTAGAGCCCCTACACGATCCACACACAGCTACCGCCGTGCTGCTATTGGCGCAGCTCTTGCTCATTTTGGCAGCTTGCCTCGAATGCTCGCGATGGAGTTGAGTCGTTGGCTCAGCGTCGCTTCATTGGAATCTTTTCGCGCACTTGCGTTTCGTCGACAGTGTTTGGCTGCGGAGATGCACTTCGCCGACTGCCGTTCGACCAACGGTCGGTCGGCGGAAACGATGCCTCGTCGGGGATCAGTTACGAAGCCGAATACGGGGCTTGGAAGTACGAGCTTCTACTGTGGTAATTGGACCGGAGCGGTAACGACGCCATGGTTAACAGCAATGCAAGCGGAGAATCCTCGCTCTCCGCTTGCACTGCTGTTAACTGTATGGGCTTCTCATTGGTTTAAAGCTTCCCAATACAAAAATGTTTAGCGTAGGAGATCGAGCAATATTGTCGGTTGATATCCTATGCTTAGAGTTCCTCCTTCAGAGATAGACCTTCTGCTACACGATCGGAACGCGAAAGAATGTGCCGGGCTGCGCGTGCTGGCATCTGCGGCAATGATTTTTTAAAGCAATAACCTAAAACAACTGGCACTTTGGATGGGCATTCGTCATTGCCTTATTTTAATTAAATTTTGTGCTCCGAATCCTGCCTACCGAACGGATGAGCATGTGCGACGCATCTACAAACCCTGCACACTTCTAGGCGTTTTATTCGTTTAGCAAAAGGCCTACACTAGTCTGAAATCGCAGAATTTCAAAGCAGCCTGAAACTGGAGGCATTTTGCCACCTTCTGGCAATTTGGTCCTATTCGTTCCATGTAAACAGGGGTGCTACCAATTGCACCTATTACATTCAGCAAGATTTGACGTGGCGAGGGAAGTACCCTCAATTTTCCTACCCCAAATATAAGCTTGCTGCTCTTAATGGTGATTCGACATTGCACAGCCTGGAGTTGTACACAGCTGATGCACCATTAAAGGCAGTGAGCTTGTTCTAAACCAATACAGAAGACTCCACTCACAATGTGAACAACTTGTCTCATTGTTCACTCGGGTTTCAACTGTTTGTGAAGCACATTGCACTGTTTTCCAATTTTCCAAATGAAATACTTTCCGCCGATATTGTGCAAATGCCGTGTTACTGAAACAGGTGGTGTGAATGTCCCGGTTACCAATTTTGTTTATATGTAGTTTACTTTGAGCAAGCTACACGGGCTTTTGCAGTAACTCGCAGCTTAAACTACAGCTGTCATTGTAACGATGGCTCTCAAAAATACCCGAGTTGCGAGACAGCAACCGAGCATGAACGGTCCAGTATTGCAACTGTGAATGTTATGGTGGAGCAGCAGGTAATAGAAGGCAAGGCGCAACGAACTGTGCATGCTTCAACAGGGCCACTTTTTTTAACATTCGTGTCATGTGCTTGCACATTTTTTTAGCATTGTTCTTTTCAGTTGCTGCTGGGCGGCAAGAAAGGCCTTTTGAATGCGAGATTATTTTCAGACTTTGCAACAACTTTTTCGCCATGTTAACATTACCGCAATCCGTTGTGCATTGCCGCCACTTTTGTTGCCCCACATTTCTCATGCATCTCTTTCCTTTGGGGGTTACAGCATTAATTACTATGTCACCGACAGTACTGCTTTCTTATTTTGCAGTTGTTCCCCAATGTGGAAAGGGCACAAGGGATCGGGCTTAGCAGTGCTTAGTTACCACCGGCCATTAGGGAACCGGAATTTTTCATTATTCGGGTACTACTAAGCTCAGCATTCCTTGCTTCGATGTACTCGCCAATAGCTGGATGTGAATTCCTTTGTATCAGCTTCGAGGCCACTTACTGCTTGTATGCTGGTCATTTTTACAATGAGGTGCCACATACTAAGGCACAGCTCATACTTTGACCTTGTTCAAAGACTATAGAATTAGAAACTCCGGAAGCGACGAAAGGGATGTACTTACCGAGCCTATAGCCGTTTACATTAATGCGACTTAGTCGCATCGAATCCAGTTGTCGCATTCGATGCGGTCATGTAACGCATAATGCGTTGTAAAGCGCACGCATTCAAGTCGCCAGACAGAGGTGGATCGAGATGGCGATGCGCATTCGACCAGGCCATGTAAAACGGAGGTCGCACGGTTTCCTGGAACGGGAGGATTAGAAGGCGCTCGCCGCAGGAGCTGGGAAGTGAACAGCTGAGAACATGGCGGCGGCCAACTTCGTCGGCGGCGGCGGAGAGCGGTTCCAGGTGGTCGCCTGGCCTCCTTCGAGAAGAAACGCGAGCTTTATTGACAAACCAGCTCGAGTGGAATATCACTGGAGCTGCTCGAGAGGGCGGCCCCCGTCCGAGCCTTGCGAAATACGACTTGCGTGTCCAAGGGAGCGCCTAGAGGTTTCGGCGCAACGCGAACGACGCCGAGAGCTCCGAGCACCGCATGGTAGCGCAGAACGAGCAGCCTTACCTCGGTGCCAACTCAGCAACGCCGGAGCCTTTTCGGCCTCGGGTCCGGTCGTGATTGGCAAGGTATGGCGAGACGAAGCGCGGTGGCGTCCTCGGAGCGGTTCACGACGATCTTGCTCGCCAGGCCAGGCACGCACGTCGCCCTGGGATACAGAGTGGCCCAGCGGCCCGACCTGGTCGCGACGCCAGTTTGTCGCCTGCAACTCCTTGCAGCATCGAAGCTCGCGGGCACGATATTTATTTCAAGCTCGCCGAAAGCGTCGACGCCTTTCACGAACCTCACGCGCGATGCGAACCGGACACCGTGGTCATGTGATGCGGCCGGTGCCGGAAATGCAGCTTTAACTTTGAGCTTCTTGCCATCGGCGTGGCGCCACCTTCACGTAGGGCTTGGCGCGCATCCATGTAAGCGCCGCCGCGTCGGCTTTTCAAGGACGATTGTACCGACGCTGAAGTCGTATTCATGTAAACGAGGCTTATCACACCGTAGGCTCCCAAATTCAAGTTCAACACATTCCCAATGCGTTATCATTTCTCGCAGTATGGGAAGCTTACATCAACTAAAAGATAACCAGCAAGGTGTAGCATGCATGATCAAGTTTTAGTGCCATAATTGTAGCAACGTACATGGCGAGATGCTCCAAAGGTACTTGGTTGAAATGCGACGCAGTTGAGGTGGCAATGCGACGATTTTCTTTTTTTTTCCGGGCTGTTGTTGCACAGGTATTTAATTTCTGTTCTAGTCCAAGAGCAATGTTCTAACAAGTGATATTTTAGGGGTACTGTAGCTTACTAATTATTTATGATGCAGGAACATCTGTAGTTTTGTTGAACAAGTGGTGAAATGGGGACACTATGGTAGTTTTACACGGTGTATACACCTTGCGAAATGTTTTTTTGTCTTTGGGTTGAGAGGTGGTGTATTGTACAGATTTTTTCTTTCTTCTCAAGTTCAATAAATGTCTACAAATTACTGCTTGATCACGCTGTTCCATTCACGAGACACAATCAAAGAATACACCTGAAACATGTTTATTGGCTGCAGGCCATCATTCAAGCAGTCCAATCCGCAGTCCAGTGTAGCAATCTGCGAAGAGCAATCGGATATGGAGTTACATCTCGGCACAAGCATGCCACAGAAGTCAACGTATTTAATTTTAAGGCAACCTTCTGTCCCACAATGGGAGAGCTTCCACAAAACAAATGTATCTCCTCCGTGAAATCCAATCCTTGTAAAAAAAAAATCCCATTCTTATAATGAGCTACACTTTTATTGTAGACTGCCATTCCTTCACACACATCATTTATGGCTATGAAAGGATTTTGCATACAGAGCCAATTGACCAGTCCAGAAAGAGAGACTGTTCTGTTTTCTTTGTGTTCTGAACTTGCAGAGAGGGGATCACATTGCTTCTACGGCATACAATGTGGTAATTAAAAGTTAAAAACCTCAAGACTAGGAAACAAATAGGACATACATACACACCACCATCTCAGAACCAGCACAGCACGCAGATGTCATTTACTTCTACAAAAGTCTTCTTTGTCATCTTCCACCTAAATTATACATATTCAACAGCAGGCACACCCACTACACTAAAGAAGCCTCGAGCACTCAAAGTCGTATTCCAGTTAAACAATACATTGGCAGGCACACACAGAACACCGAGAAACCATGAGCATCGAACACAGGTCTAAAGGTTGCTCAAATGTCAAGTGCTCGCAGGAGAAAAACATTCAGAAAATACACGAATAACAACCTACTTGGGACTTAACGGACAAAAACGCTTTCGTGCGCTCGTCCAAAGTTAAAAAGGCCATGCTAACTACAATTTTCAGTGCTAATGGTCCTAATTGTCTCCTTCATCACACTCTTAAAGGGCAACTCCGCTTCATTTTTGGTTTTGAAAAAACAATGCAGTCCTCTTCAGCATCGCCTAGGAAGACCAGACGCCAAATATTACGACTCAGTTCTGTCTAAATGTTTCTTAAACGGTCCGGCAAACTTTGCAACTCGCCAAGTTGCCGAAATCGGCTGACTCGAGCGGGCGAATTCAGGCGCAACCAACAGCGCAGTCAAGGCTACGGCATGGGCGGAGCCAACATTGAGCTAAACGTCATCTCCGTGGCCCCCTTTTGCTTGTTTATACTTCTCCGATCGAGCGAAGCGCATGACGTCAGCAACGTTGCCTCTCTGCGCTCAGCGGTGTCCACGTGATTGGCGTACGCGCCTGCGCAGTTCGCTTTTTGGGAGCAGACCGGCCGCCCGCCGTGGTCCCGCCGTTACCGCTGTCTTTCGCGTCACAACCACTGTCGTCGTCTCACCGTTTGTGATTATTGTCTCTCGGAGTTTCGTCCACACTATGGACACCACGTGCGCAGACTTATGCCGCAGTTGTGCAGACGTCGAACGCCGTAGACACCAAAACGTGGCGAAGAGTGCGGTGCAGAGCAGACGACACTCGCGCCTGCCACACGCCCGCCCCCAACCCGCCCGTCGTTCGGCCGAGGATCACGTGACATCTCGTACCACGTGATGGCCATGTACTTGGCGGCCCGAGGCCAATGTTGCCGGACGGCGCCGAAGTTTCGGTTTCGATTTCCGCTCGTGTTTAAAATTAGATTTAAAAATATATATCCCATTTTTCGCGAAGCAAATAACGTAGTGTGTTTTAGTAGGGCTTTTTGATTCGAAATCACTCATTATCCTGAAATCTTCGGTATTGAGCGGAGTTGCCCTTTAAAGATCTTTTTCTTTGCCAAGCACAGTCGTCTGCTTCCAATCTGGGTAACAATTTCCACATTCACTAGGGTGTTTTACTATTTCAGAGCTGGCAGAAGAACTGCTTTTTTTGTGCTCCAATATTCGGTCATACAGGCACTGGGCAGTTTGACCCACGTACGAGAATGCACAGGTACCCATCCCATCTCGTATGCTAATTAATGCCGTCTCACAAGTGGTTGCCGCAACTCCATGTCCTATTTGTTTTCTTGTCGCAAAGCTTTTAATTATGATTGTTCACCAGCTCGCCTGCGTTTTGACTCTTATTTTAATATAAAGTGGCCCCAAGCGTACAGTTGGGGACAAAAGTCCCCAGGACGTGCGAGCTGCGGCTGAAACGCATTGCTCTGCCATCTGCCGGCAGGTAGCCTGGTTTCGAGATCACACAAAAGCGCATGCGCGTCCTACTCTGCCTGCAAACATGTGTGTTTTCCGGCTCTTCTGCGGCACAGCGCCTAACTCTGAATCGGGCGCGTGGTACCGCCTCGGAGATAGCGCTGGCGGCTGACGAGCGTCTGCTACACATTCCGAGACTCAAGATACCGCCTGGAGCATTGAGCCGCATTTCGCCGTGTCAGCGCACCTTGTTTTATATATCAGTTCAACCTATCGCTCAGTTGAGCTGCCGTGACTTCTTGCTTTATAGGTGCCATGTCAGTAACACTGTCTCCGAAACGGTACCACGCGCCCGATTCCGAACTAGGCGCCACGCCGCAGAAGAGCGGGAAAGGTGCACACGTTGGCAGGCACAGTAGGACGCGCATGCGCTTTTCTGTGATCTCAAAACCAGGCGACCTGCCGGCAGATGGCAGAGCAATGCGTTTTAGTCGCTGCTCGCGTGTCCTGTAGACTTTTGTCCCCGACTGTACATCCAACTATCCCAATCCAACACACTACATGGTGCAGTGCGAGATAGGGTCACCAAGAGGCCTCCTGGGATTTTTCAGAAAGGTCTATAGAAGCAGTTTTGACTCTGGCCATGAGCTATATGGTAACCCAGTCATAATGGCCTCTTTATCATATCTGCACTAGCTCTCTGCAAATACTCTCGCAGGCAGAGATTAACTATGCATCGCCGTTCGTACATCGGCAATCTTTTTTGATGTGCCTCACCTGATCACTGAAAGACAAATGCGTTAGAGCTGCAAAGCAGTGGACTAGTTATCTCATGATAACTCAAAGCGACACTGAACTTTATGTTGTGTCACGTTGCTTTTACAGTGCCAAGGAGCGAAGGGCATCGTTCAGAAGAATGGATATTTGAACGAGTTGGTGGGAATTCATCATGTAACAGCGTGTGGAAAAAACGAGGACGTCCCGTGTTTCTTTTACGTCCTCGTTTTTTTTTCTCGCACCGTTTTTCATGAAGGGCATCACCCACGCCGCACTGCATTAACTTCTTGCCTGTGCGCATTGGTGGTCCTTTGCTCTCACAAAACTCGTGCAAAGTAAATAATAGGCAGTCTTAGTTGATTGGTTTGATACCTCCGATAACAATATGTTGCACACTTAAAGGCGTCGGCGAAGTATGTGGTATTGTTATCGAAGTCATGGGAATAATCTACTAAAACTTTGTCAAAGAGATGACCTTAAAAATATTTATACAAGTTATTTCTTCTGGCGCACATTGCTCGCGAAAAATGCTCTTCGTCATTAATGAACAGTTTCGCAGTTCTGCCGACCGTTTTCGCTAACAGACGACCTGGAAGTGCAGAGTGGTGTGGCAATCGCTATGCTCCATGTCACTAGTTGTGTGCTGTACAGGTGAAGGCAACACCAGGCAAGGGGAGAAAGGGCAAGCATTAGGAAGGCTGCAGAGGAGGAGAGAAACCGCCTCACCTCTCTAACGTTCCTAGTGCTCCCCTTTCTCCCCTCGTCCTCTTCTCCAGTCCCACCTTTCTAGATCTCGTCCTTTCTCTTTCGCCTGCACTGCATGCAACTAGTGACATGGAGTATAAAGACGGGATGTCTCGACCGCAAGGTGCACTTACCGCTGAATTCACAAACCTCACTCCAACTGAGACTCTCCCTACTTCCTTGAGGAAGGCGCGAGGGCCAGCGATGGCCAATTGCGATGACAGATAGGCAGCTTATTCGTACTCGCAATTGGCCAGTGCCCGAGGTTTGTCAATTTGGTGGTTATACTTCGAAGAGCAATCGACAGGGGGCACTGATAGTACCGCAGGACTAGAGTTCCTGTATAGGCTCCCTGAAGAGCCAGCGAAGCGCGTTCATCCCAGTAGCGCCGTCTTTCCTGCACGGCATTCGGAGTCTGCTCCTCGCATGACTGAACTCCGCGAATGGTGGCGCCGCGCGTTCGAGACACGCTCAAAAGCAGGGGAACGTACGCCGTGGCGCGTGCGACGTCTACTTTCCTGCATGGCATTTGATCCAGCTCCTCATGTGATTGGATCTCGGTGAATAGCGGCGCGGCGGCACGTGGAAAACAGACGCGCAACTCTGGCGGAGCCGAGCAATGTTCGCACTCATATTGATTGTGATAGTACTTCATGTCCTCTGCCTTGCTTTAGCTCCATGCGGACGCCCGAAATGTATGAGACGCCAGAGCAAAATAGTTAACTTGCACCGGAGGTGGGACAACATAAGTCCCACCCTGCCGTTCCATTTGTCAGTGACTAAAGGAAGATACTAAAGGAACCACCCTCAGTGACAGACCTGCACAGAGCATCTCTGTCAGAAATGTCGGGAATTATAGGAAGTTCAAGCTCGCACACGAGAACCCTCAGCTGCAAATCTCCAAATTCTTTAAGTGCAAGTGGAGAAACCCACTTATCTTTTGGTGGTGTCTATTCTCCTGGCAGCCAAGATAATAATTTCCCCGAAATTCTACCGACAGTCGCCTCCCATTGGCCCATGGACAGCTCAGATTAGCTTGTTTTCTATGATGAGCCACCCCAGACTGTCGCCGCAAGCGCGCGTGTACAGGTGGGTTAGCATTTTTGTAATGAGCCGCCGCAAACTGTTGCCTCGAAGCGGTGTGAACGAGTGGGCTGGGTGAGTTAACATGCGCTCTAGTGATACTTGTGCGACGAAATGTCCCTACCGCTTGTAATTCGTGTAACGAGTGTCAATGTTAACTTTAGTGTTGACAAAATGCGTCTTCATGCAACTTTTATGCATGAAAAGTTGTCCATTAAACGAATTTCCACGAAATGCTGGGCAAATAAGCAAGTCAGTATTCTACCGAGAGTTGCCACATGATTTCAGACAGCGCAATGGGAGGCGGATGCCGGTAGAATATCTGGAAATTATTCTCCCGGCTGCCAGGAAATTGGACATTGCCTTATCTTTTTTTTCTTTTATTGAGGAGATTCGGTCTCACCGAATCTGAACTCTTAGGAAAATACAGCAACACCACAATAAAAACCAAAATGATAACTTTAAAGGTTTCCAGCTGACCTTAGAGCTCACCACGACATTTATGGCTTAGAGCTCTAACCGCTCATTCACACTGGAAGCGGATCCGCGTTCACAAAGCGGTTGCCAACGCGGTTGTATAAAGATCCTGTACAATTGCACGCGCACTCGATGACATCAAGTGCGCGTGAAATTGCACTGGATATTTATACAACCGCGTTGCCGCAACCGCTTGCGACACGCGGATCCGCTTCCAGTGTGAATGAGCAGTAGGCCCGCTTCTAGACGGAGCAATTTCACCCAGGCAACTTGACGTCGCAACACCAGCAACACGGGTCGTCCGCGTTCACACGCAGCAACCGAATTGCTACGATTTGCTATCATCATCATTCACTTTGAATTTTTTTATACTATTTAGACGCCCAGCTACGCGCTAAAAACGTGTTTTTATATCTTTGAATGGCGTTGAGAATACTAACTCATCTTTCTGAACAGGTTTATTTCCAAAACGATCGATTTCAAACAAAAACCAAGTCCTTAGCTGTCATCATCACCACCACCGGGGTGTCACGTGAAAACATCGCGTCCCTGATTGGCTGCTGCCGCTTCAAACGGCTCGAGTTGCTCGTCCGTCTGAGCCGGACCCGATCTCAGCAATTCGTGGTCGATCTAGGGAAAGCTAGGGGAACAACCCGCCAGCAACCTCAAAATTGTTGCAAAAGTTGCCCCGTCTGAAGCGGGCCCAGGGTTGCCAGGTTGGGCTATAAATAGCCAAATTGGGCTAGTTTTATTTGCAGTTGGCGGGAAAAAATGGTAGTTGGCTATTTGGCTAGTATTGGGCTATTTCTGACCTGTGCATTGGGCTATTTCTGACCTGTGCACTGGGCTATTTCTGACCTGTGCATTGGGCAATTTCTGACCTGTGCTGGAACCAAAATGCCTGAAAGCACTTGGGTTTATAGGTTCAAATGTATTTTTTAGAGTAAGTTACATGAACATTTGGCGCTTCAGTCCCTTAACCCTGATAAGTATGCGACAGCAAACAAATTTGTCTGCTTTTTGCGCGCCTTGTGCAATTGTTTACCTCCGAATTTTGTCCGAATGCAAGCGTGTGCTGTTATTCCTCCATCTCAAGAAGTGACGGCGCGATTCCTTGCGGACTTAACAGCACCTCTTCTGCGCATTCTTTAGGTTGTCTGTTGATTGGCGTGCACCTATACTTTGTGTTTAATTCTGCATAGTTCTCCAGTGACGTCATTCTGGTCACCATGCCCTGATAGTAAGCGTCCACAGTGGAAGGTATGTTGTCATGCGCTTGTACGAGCGTTTCAGGAAGTACGCCGAACGTGCAAGGGACGCCATTTCCGGGGCATTTGATGGATAAAAATGTATTATGTGTCTTTTCTGTTCAAAATAAACGTTTCAAATTATCAGTTTTTTTGGGCTATTTTTGGGCTATTTTTTGGATCGACATTTGGCTATTTTTGGGCTATATCTCGTAGACGTTTGGCGGGTTGGAGTTCAAACACCTGGCAACCCTGAGCGGGCCTAAGGTGGAACACTTTCTATCAGATACCCAGCAGCTCTCGTGGCCAGCGCGCGACACTTACATCATCTTAACCTCCTGGCTTCCCTCTCGGACTCGAGCAGGGTGAGGATGTCACCTTCTGCGGACTGGTCCCTTCACGTTCCGGATGATCGAACGGTTCGTCTCGTCCAAAAACTCAACTCGGACCTAAGGCGCAAGAAACAAAATGTAAGTATAACCAGGCATCACCGTTCAGGGCCGCAAAACGTGCATTGCGCGTTTCTCTTCCTCACCTGTGTACACTGTCCCTGGGAACCGGTACGGCCGAGTACCTTCGTAACCTGTGAAACATCAGCAAAACGTCAAAAATGTATGGGTGGCACTCAGTTCGTCGAACGACTTCTGGCGAACGCTGACTTTTCATCGAAAACACTTCAGCGCATGGTCGGCCGTAGCTGGCCTGCCCGCAAGCTGAACATGCTTCGAAGAAGGGAAGCTAAGCCTAACAGCAAACTTGCAAAGATACGACAAACTAACTACTAAAGGAATTAATAAAGTAACCAATGTAAGTCTCCTAAGGTTATACTAATGTCAAACTCTACGTCAATGGTTCATTATGATGATTTAGCGCGAAAGAGACTGTATTCGTACTTACACGTGCCAATTTGACTTTCTCCATCCCGGCGGCTGGTAAGCAAAGGAAGGATAATCTCAAACGCAGACAATTCTTTGACGGCTTCTACCACTAGAGGTCCCTCTATATTTAACAATTTCTTTACAATTAATTTAGTTTCAATTAAAAAGCAATTTACGATAAAATTTTAGAACATATAATCTATTAAAAAGTCAAAGTGTTTTAATTTTGTTTGTTTTACTAAAATAAAAGCGCGAGCGTTAAGTGCCGCTAAAAACTTTATGATTCAAAGAAGTGTTAACGGGATTGTCCGGTCGAAACCGGAAGTACTTAAGTTTTTGTGCTCGCTACGTCGAGGGAGCCTTCATGTAGACAAACGACATTTTTATTTTGATATATGATCTCCCGTTATTAATTAAACCTTTCATGAGCGTGTGTACGAAACTGCACCCCGAATTTCGCCAGTGTCAATGGCTGACATCCGTAGCTGCTGCGTGACGTCACAAAACGCAAAGGTTTGTCGGATGGACGGGATAACAAGCGTTGGTCGATAGATGTTTTGTATTTTGTTTTGAATTATATAGTCTCCTAGGCCAGTGGTTCTCAAATGGGGTCAGCGGACCCTTTGGGGTCCGCGAAGGCATTCTACGGGTCCGCGAAGCCCTGCCTCATCAGTCAAGCTCCGGCAATAAAAGTAGCATTTTTTCTTCAGGTCGAAAAGAAATGTTTCAGTTTTCGGGCGAGTCTTTTCGTGTGAACGTCAATAAGAGAGGTCTACCTCACACTAGCCCTTATCCATTCATTAAATTATTGCGGCATATGGGTACACATTTCGGCGGATCCACTGGATCGGTGATGAGAGGCTGCGGGTCTTTCCTCAGGGGCGATGACCGCGGGTCGAAGGCAACCGGCGAATCGTTCAAATGCATGTCGTCACTTGACTTGGATGAGCTTGGTGAATCGTAGCCACGCTGTATTTTCACAAGCGGGTCAAACAGTATTTGACTGCACGCATGTTGGGCCGGCTTGCTAGAACAGCGTCTCGGCTGAGACTGGGTGAAAGAAAACACTGCAAAGGCTGGGGCGCGCGAGCGTCTTGAGACGCAGCTTGAGTCCCGCTCAGCTCGTGCGCTGGCTTTGGCAGTGCTTTCTTTCACCCAGTCTCAGCTGAGACGCTGGTTCTAGCAAGCCGGCCCTGGTATCGTTTCCAGGTGGTCTAGCTGTTGGTTTCGGTTTCGCTGCATAAACAAATTGATTGATCCGATTTGGGCGAGGAGTGGATGGACGTAGTTTAATATCGCTCGCACAGCATCACACCTCAGCTTACGAGCCTTCTGTCCGCTTAGAGCTCAGCTCGTAGCTCTTTCTGTATAGACTGATTGCTGCATAAGCGGGATCTCGATCTTGACGGGAAACCAGTCCCTGCGCACGGCGACGATCCATTTTGCTTGTCACTGCACGTCTCGCGGAAAAGTGTGGAACGTCATGTCTTGGCTGGCATGTGCTGTCCGGTGGTTGTGACACCCAACCGCACAACAAAAATCTCACCCAACCACGAAACAAGTCGAGCACAACAACAAAAACGAAGCACGCTGAGGCGCTCACTCGCATGTAAACAACGAGACAGAAATGCTCGCTTTGTGTTTTGTGACGTCAGAGCTCCCATGTTGCCACCGAAAACAGCGTTTACGCTAGAGTGCGATTGGAGGAGTATAAATTCAATTACTCATGCAGAGGGGCATATAAAATTCAGATATTGCACGTACGGTGCATCTCGAGGCATTAACAATGATATTCAACTGTTCTCTCGAATACAAAATTTGGACCGGACAATCCCTTTAAGATTCCGGCTCTATGAGTTTCACTAGCATCTTATTGAATATTTTACTTTAGATTACATAAATTGTTTTAATTAAAAGTAAAGTATAGTATATCAAATAAATTTTATATTATTATTAGTTGTAATTAAACGATTAAATAGCTAGAACAAATGCAACATATGTTTTTATTATAAGATAAGTTTTAAGCCAATTGTATCCAGTTCCGGTCTTCAAGAATCCAAGAAAGGGTCAAATAAGGGACGAAAATAACGAAAGTAGTGATGTCTCTAAACAGAGATATTTCTCCGGCGTTGCGTCTTGTCCGGGAATTCTTGCTTGGCGTGAGCTATTTCATTTGATACTTCAGCTGATTGCTGATCTGTGCCTATTTGATTGCTGTGAGCTAGCGTGAGTGTGATGGCGTGTCTCGAGGCATCCAAACACTTTATCCCAACATGAGATTCAATCACGTTTACCAGAAATGGTTGCATTCGATTATTTTTCTATTATTTCTGTTTTCAGAGGCAATGGAAGAACAACCTGAGGTTTCCCGACCAAGTGACGACTAGGTACGGCGATCGCAATGTTCTCAAGATTGCTGGTATCATTCGCTCAAATGAAACAAGTAACCAAATAGAAACAAGAAAGAAAAGCTGTAACAGACTCTCGGAGGTGCATTTAAGGAAGTGATTACGCAGTATGCAGATAAGACGCAGCGAGACACAGTACAACAGTTTCAGTTTTAGAGGGTAAGGGGAATGTTATCACCTTTTCCCAAACAATGTCAATCCTTTTTCTTTTTTTTTTTTTCTTTTTTTTTTTGGGGGGGGGGGGGGGCGGCTTGGTTGTGTTCGTTTATACAACAGAAGCGGACCTGCTAGCCCGCACGTGGCTCCGCGCAAGGGTTATCCCCCCACCAGGCGATCACACTCTGGCCCATACCCACGCAGAGAACATAGTCGTGATGAAAGGGAAGTGGCTATAATTGGTCTGGCGAGCATCAGCTTGAGAGAATGTGCTGATAAAAGCTATTATTATTATTATGAAAGAAATCCATGAAAACAGGATGGTTTGTCTTGTCGCAATGTGTTCTTTCTGTACTTGTAGCGGATGCCATAGCTTCAGCTGGCGTTTTGACCCAGCCTAAACTCTCTTAACTGATCCCAAAAGGTCCCCCCACCTCCAAGCCTGCCACCCGGACCAGCACACAAGTTGTCGGACAACTACTACTTTGCACGGGACGGCCGTAGGGAGGTTGCTCCGCCCAAGCTCATTGCTGACAACACCAGCCAGCTCAAGCGAATCGGAGACCACAGCAAAGGGTGAGACTACACTCCCAGCGTACCCCTTCAGGCAAAGCACGAGGGCTATCAATCGTGGCTCATGGTAGCGGGCACAGTGGAACCTTCCAAGCCAAAACGTCACGCAGATTAAGTGAGCGCCAAGTAACTGGTGTCTGAAGATTGCTCTGCTTCGGCTAAGGTTAAGGATCACTAGACAGAATATCAGCCGTCCTGTTTTGACTCTTTAATTTCTGGCAGAACCAAACAATGCGTGACGTTGACGAAAGTGAGAAATATAACTGCAACTTCCATAGTCGGCGTCGGCTTTTTTGTGCTATGTTGTCAAGGGTAGCGTAGCTTCCACAGTGCAGTAGCCCTATACACTGCTGCAAGAGCGTATGTGGCTTTGTCTTGTGTCTCATTCGCCCGTACTTGTATAAAATAGCTTTGACAGCATCAGTGCACTGTAGTAGCTACCCCAACTTTAAGAACATAAGAAAGAAAAAAAAGAAACGTTGGCATCAAGTATAGAATTGACCATGATCCATTTTGTTTGTATGCTGTCATCGTCAGGTATGGCACCACCTCTGCACACTCTAGCCAGTTCTGATGTGTCCTGGCACTGCACCAGAAATACCCTAAAATATATTTAGAATTATAAATACTGGAATACATGGCAAAGATGCCTTAAATACTGATATTGAAATACATTTATAAAAATGTATTGACGATATGTATCAGAAATGCATTTGTAACATATAAGAAGTATTTGAAAATACAAATTTTGGAATACATATTGCAGAAATACAAGTAGTGAAATACCATTTGTCAGAACTCTATTAAAGTGGTAGGGGGTCCAACCAACCTCGGGAGCCGTGAAAGCACAAAATGTGTAGGTTGGTCAGTCCGTAACCTTTGAGAGATCTTCAAAAAAAAAATGGCAACCGATGCCAGGGATTGAACCCCGTTCACCGGCATAAAACCGAGTGTTCTGCTGACTCTTTTTTTTTTTGACTAAGCTACAGACTCAGCACGCAGGAACGGGAGGAGCAGAAGCAGGTGGTGTGACGAAGCGCGCAGAGCGGAGAGGGGTGAAAAGGGCAAGAAAGAAAGGAGCAGGAGCAGGTGGTGTAGAAAGAACTTCGAGAACGAGGAGGGGTGGAAAAGGCAGAAAAGCGTGCTTCCCCTCTCTTGGTGACCGAGAACATTCAGCTCAGAGGCTTCGTATCCGAGTGGTGCTAAAGGGAAGTGCGCGCAGCGTCGCAAAGAGCAGGGGTGTGACATCTGCGCCTAATTGCGCCATTTTGATACAAACCCAAATTTCTGTGCCTAGTTGCGCCAAAAACGCAAAATCGGTCGAAATTGCGCCAGAATGCGCCAAAATAGCTAAAAAAAAAAACGTTTCCCGAGAGCTTGATTGGCAACATTCAATCTCGTCGTAGTAAAGTACACGGCACGGGTACAGCGTGGCGCAAGCAACCACCAGATTCGAAGATTTCAGCTGTAGTATCCTTCTATACCTATGATAAGTGGTCTTTTCACGATTTTCCTACTACTTTCCGCTGTCATTTTTGACTGCATGCTACCGGTATGCTGTCAGGCGGTCTCGCTGTCTGGCCGTGGGAGGTACGATGCACGGGCTATCAAGATGAGCTAGTATTTCTTTCGTTTTGAGAGTAAACCTTTTCTTAAAAGTGCTATTGAGCGCCCCTCCATTGTGTAATTGTTCATTCGTGTCCGTAATCTTTTCGTCAAAATAGACGGCGCCGGCGCCGTGAGTATACTTTCGGTTATCCCACACGTGTTTCCAGTGCGTGAACAATCAAAGGAATCGGTCACACACCCGTATTTAGCGTGCATGTGCTGCTCATAGTTTTTCTACCAATTAACTATTTACCTTGTGACTCACTTTTTGTGGTGAGTTCTTTTCTATCTACACGTGCTTTCTACGAGCGTCCGATGGATGTCTGATTCTAGCAAATCGTGCTTCCCTGTTCATGCTCTCGAATCACTACTTTAAAAAGTTTTGCACTACAATGGCGCTTTGGCACAAGTTCGTATAAGCTTGAGGTACCTGGTGCCCACCAAACTTTGCAACAAGCCTGTGTTTCTTGTCCTCATCTATACGCATATTGGACTCAGGTTTGCCTTTTCTTTTTTTTTTTTGTTATTTTTTTTATCTTGGTGCATATCGGCGCTGTTGACTTATTGGAACCAGGGAGAAAAAATAACGACTAAAAAAGAAAAATAAGATTTATTTGATTTAAATCCGATTTTTATGATTTCAGTTGCTGATAAGCTGCTCTAACATCTTCTGCTCCTAATCTGCTCCAAACTGTAGACTTTTCTGCTCCGAAGTTGCTCCAAGATGCGTAAACTGCTGCTCCAAAATCCAGATTTTTCTGCTCCAAAAATTGCTCCAAAACTTGTTTCACCTGTCTCACCCCTGAAAGAGGCAGTGGTGTGACGTAATCTGTTTTCATACAAAACCCTGCCCTAGGCACCATCTAAACTAAAAACACCACCCACCCCAGGTCCCCAGAGACAGGGTCATCCTTGCCTAGGCCCCACCCAAACTAAAAGCATCACTCACCCTATAAAGCTACCACATTTATATGCGGCAGAATGGCCAAACATGCAGCCAATTTCTGAAATGTCCTTTACTGTATAGCAGTGGTTCCTAAATGGGGGTCCGTGGACTTGAGGGGTCCGCTGGGCCGCTTCTGGAATCCGCAAGACCCTCAACAAATTTTTTTTTTTTTTTAGTTGGTACATTTTTTTGTAGTTTAGTCCGGTCTGTGACTAATTTGCAACCTGCTTCTCTGGAATCTACGTACAGCAATCCAGCACTGAGATCATCTCGGTCACTTCCTTCCCTCTTCCTCACACCTTCCCGAACTACGTGTCTCGGGTGCCCTCACGGCGGATTATCATATCGCATATCCTGACCAGAATGAAGTGATGTGGCACCTTCGTTTTATGTTTTTCTGCTACGTACCAATTAAAAGGCACCTGTTTCATGCTCCAGATCTGTTAACTTACTTACGTACCCCCCCCCTTGCTGGAAGGGGGTCCCCCATCACTGCCAACGGTCCGCAAGGGGTCCGTGGACACATCCATAGCTGGGAACCACTGTCTATCAGGACTGGTTGGGTGCACCCACTAATGTATATATGATCTACTTTAATTCTGCAATATTTGTTGACCAACAAAGGAGTATTCACTTTAGGATTTAAATGTTTATGCTTTTGCACCCAAAATAAATAAACAACTTGAAAATTGTAACGAGATACATCCACCCCTAATATTATCGCAATATAAGGAATACACTCTAAAAATGTATTTCAATACAGAAATACAAAATACAGTTTAAAAATTGTATTGCGATACATAAATATAAAAACAAAATTCATTTCTAAAATACCATTGCGATACATATATATTGCGGAACTGCCCAACCCTGGCACCAACGTACATTGATGCATTTCCTATTGCACTATGCATGTAAAGACTCTAGGTCAGCATCTGTACCATGCTTGCCAGGTTATTCCTCTACAATATAGACATGACTTACAGTTCAAGGTGACTTTGTGTCATGATTATGTGCCACTGACCAATTTTAGTAAACTTTTCAGGGCTACTCCTGGGGAACGCTACCTGCCATGAAGATGTCAACCCCTCAAAGAACATGTAGAAATAAAGTAATTTTTGCTCTTTATTTTTCTAGTTCAGAGTGCATTGCCATGAGCTTGCAGCACACACGTGTACATCATGTTGTGGTGAACAGAGCTGAACTGAGGAGCATTGCACATAATGGGGAATGGGTGAGCAAGGGTAGAAATAGAAAGACAAGGTGGCTCTGATAGAACCACGGCCGGGCTAGAATGAAAAGGCACGTTTTCTTGCGGCCTGGGCAGGTAGGCTAGTTTCTCTCTGCCTCTGCAGCTCTCGCCCCCTCCTACAGCGCTTTAACTTGTTCTAGCAAGCAGTGTTGGGAAGTACTTTAAGTACATTGTACTTAAAGTACTACTTCAAGTAGGTTTAGGAAACTTGTACTTGAAGTACATTCACTGAGTATGTAGTTGTACTTTATTTATTAGTTTTAAGTATTTTTTTCTGGTACTTTCCGAGGAAAGTACAATTCCCGACTTCAAAGTACATTCCTCAAATTTGGTTTTGTTAAATTTGAACCACGGAAGGGTGCTTTGTTAACTCCAAAGAAATACTGGGAGGGATATTCTTCTCTCAACCAGAAACGTGAGCAGACGACGCATCGCTCCGTTTGTTCTGGGGCGGCTTTCCCGTAGCTTTTTAAACTCTCGCTACTTCTCGGTCGGTCAGCGCAAGCGAGGAGGTTTAAAATATTAGGAGGGAAAAATTAATCATATGTAGCACCTAAAACTGTGGTGCAGAAAAAATAAATTTTCAAATCGAAGCAATAAAAAAAAACAGGAGAACGTCACAATGTTTTGAAACATTCTCTTTCGTCTTTTCCTTCTGTTTGAAAGTTTCTTAATTTTTTCGCACCCCAATCTCAGGCGTCACATTATGATTAATTATCACCAGCTCTCTTGCACAAGGAGAGGACACTCCTCTATGAGAGGATTTCTTGCGGAAGCTATGGGGCTGATGTCATATGCTCTCTCCTAGTACATGTAACCCCCTTGGGTGCAAAATCCAGTGCAATGGGCACCAAATTCAGAAGAGGACTTCTAAATTTGGCTCCATTCCTGAAAATAACTACTCTGTGGCCACTTGACTTTATCAAATATTCGCCGCTGTTTTTGAAAATAAGTCATGCACCCTAGTACCCCTGGGCAATGCATACCAGTCAAAAAATCACTGTATACGAGGAATAAAAGGGAGTCATGAAAGATTGTGTTAAAATAGTTGTACTTTACTTTGAAAGTACATTGCATTTATATTATTACTTTACTTTGCTTTACCCAACACTGCTAGCAAGACAGCCTAATCTAACCGTGTTGGCTTCTGGGTTGAATTGAATGAATTTCCAGACTAGTTAGAGCTACAACCCTTGAGGCCGCCCGCCTGCAGGGACTTAAGCAGTAAACTTCTTTGTCTTTTCAAAAACAAATTTTCATAAACAATCATCTACATATCGTAAGCCAAAAGTATCTCAATCGGCTTTGACTACAGTTGTTTCATATGAGTACATTGGCACACAGTTTCAATCACGGAGGTCGGAGCAGTTGTTCAAGGTGGTTCAGTCAGTACCCCGAGGAGTAGCGTTGTCACGCCCCCACAGGGTAGAAAAACTCCCTTTGCTTCTAAATTGAAAGCTAAGGCCACAAGGAATGCCACTGTCTAGCCCGGCCATAATCTGTGTGGTGGAGGTGCCAAACAACCCTCTATAAAATGTATGCCTTCAGATGCACACACATAGCAACTGCCTTAATTAAAAACGTACAACCGGCAGTACTCTTCACTCGTTTAGTAATTTGTATTTTATCATATACAATATATATAAATAATTATCAGAACACTAGAGGTAGAAACAAAATTTCTATAAAACATTTACCAAACGTAGCATGTCTTTTCAATAAAAACATGAATTCTCAGCATCAAGCAATGTGGCAGTAGTTGGACTATACCATAAAGCACCCTAAACAGATTTTTTTTTTTTAATGTGTTAACGGTTTGCTTGTTGGCGGCAGTTCACTATTATGTGTACGAAAATTGAAGAACTAAATGGCAACAAGGAAAAACGAAGCTAGTTTCCTTGACGCCTCTTGTGTCTTCATTGCGGCCTTGATTGCATGGGATGTGACATTTCTCCTACGCAGCAATTAAAAATAGACGGCCGTGGGCGACCCACGAAAGGAGAAGCAGAGGATGACAAATGAAAGAAAAGGTTCGATGGGGTCACGAGTGGGAGCGAGTGCTGTAACCGCAAGGGCAGTCGCATTCGTGGGTAACAAGTACATCGCACCACGCCTGCGTGGGCGGCACGGCTTCCGGGAAAATTTCCGAATCTCCAAGGCGCGCATTTGAAATGAAGCTGAGTTTGTAACGCATTCAAATCAAGTGCAAGCCCCGATAAGACGTTGGTCTATAAAACCTTTAAAAAAAAATGGAGCAACAGTTTAGATGCATCTAGAAACTGGCGTTACGCAATCCTGGTAGGAGTAAAGAAAAAACACGAGAAAATACGTTTTTTTGCAGGTCATTTGAAGGTCGCGATCCCGTATTCAGCTCAACATCCACGAACTTCGCAACTAATTTTCGAATATTAGTTATGCATTCTGTAGTGCTATTGTGTTTCCAATACTTTTGCTTTATAGTTGTCGATGCGTTACAAATTATGGACCGCGCAAGCTACATCAAATATGCAAGGGAATTCCACCATATGCCACCCCAAAACTCCGGCCTTACTAGCTCACCCCTACCATCCTGGGGCTAAGTACTATTGTTACGAGTTTACTTGACTGTGAAATACTATTTATGCTAAAACAGTGATGGCGTAGGCGAACTGGTGTAGATTTACCATTTTCTTAAACCACCTGAGATGGGTGGAGAACACAGAAGCGTAAGAGAGAGGAACAACAACGTCTAAAAAACGTATCTACTACTTATTGCTAATCACGTGTAATTGTGGCCCAGACTGAGCAGAAGATGGAAGAGTAAATTGTACCGTTCCACGCCGTGATTCAGAAGCTAAATAACCCGCACGCCAGCCTATTTTCTGCCAAGGAAGCGGAGCTGCAATCGCCGGCTCGGTGTTGGCCCCAAAATAACATCGTAGGCTTTCCCGCGGTTGCAGAAGAGACTCACGAAATTCAGGCCCCAGCAAGTCTGGCAAAAACGTTTAAAAAAGAAAAAAACGCTCAAAGGAAAGTAAAAAGGAAAATGAAGATTGACGCTCTTTCGGTGCGCGCACGTCACGCGGGAAGGTAATGGAAGGTGGGTGGGTGTGATGAACGCCGATAGTTTATGGCTGCCGATGTCGTCTATTTTTGTGTTTCAGATACTTCTTAAACCTTGACCTTCGGCTGTTTTGGGACACATTCGCCGAATAAATTGAAAACCTCTTCGAATAACGCGGTGGACACGAACAAGTCATGGGCTCCTTGGGGCACTCAACCTGCCTTGTCGTCAGGACGTGGATATGTCGAATTCCGCGAAATAAATCGCAAATATGTGTCTGTGCTGACTGGGTAGAGTTTAAAGAAATCATTCAGTAGTTTATAAACCCAACCTTTGTCACTTCGTTAAAAAAAAAAAATGCTTGTTGAGCAGTTAAGGATTGTGACAGATGTCGAATTCTGCGAAATCGTAAATACAAGTTTATGCTGAGTGGGGAGAGTGAAGTGCCATTTAGCGTTTATAAACCTAACCTTTGTCACTCGTAAAAATAAAAATATCAATGCCCGCTGAGCAATCGGGAGCGATGAAACCTGACAGGTCGCCGAGACCAGGCGGGTGATAACCCAGAACCGCGTTGTTTCCAAAAGAAGCGGGCCGAGGGGGAGTGGGAACCCTTGGCCCAAAAGCTGCGAATAGCAGCTTCGGACGTCTCGGTCTTTTTTGACCCATCCCTCGCTTCAGTGCTGTCGGCTTGCCAGCGGGCTTCGGTGCCTGACAGACGACTTACGCTTACACGAAGCGGGAACTCGGGCTGCAGTCACCCAAAAACCGCGGTTGCAACACACGCCGCAATGGGGTCCCGTTGACGTGCGAACCTGAGGACCACACAAAAAGCAGCAACCAGGGCCCGACCCTGCCTGGGTCGGCGTTTGCTACGATGGCATCCAACAGGCAGTTGTCCCACAGCTACCGGACACTCCGTGCGGTATTGCCGCGTGCGGGCCATCTTAGCAATAGGTGCTTGCGAGCTTTGGCAGAGCACTTGGGAGGATCTATTTGCGTGCGCAGCGCACAGGCTGACTCAGAACATCTTCCCTTCCTTCCTGACGTCGGTGGCCCAAACAGGCTCATGCTGCCAGTGCTCGGGGAACAGAAATGCTTAGGCTCGCTTGAATGTGCTAGCCCAGTTTCTGCTTCCACAATTATTTGCTACGCTAAAATTGATGAAAAGTATACAAAACTTGTAGGGCATAGTGAGGGAGACAGTCACAGGATTTTACAAAGCTCACTTAGCAAAAATGTATTTATTTACAAGTGTGATCCTTTGCAGAGGACACTTGGGCACATTGATCCTCATGTAGCCTCCATCCATCTGCTCAGATCTCGCACGCAACTTGCTAAAAGCACAGTTTAATATGTACATTATATACAGAGATGGGCACACTTTGTTCCTCACCCAAGACAGTGCAGTACCTTCCGGTACTAAACGGCCTTGGACCAGACCAAACTGTCGGCAGGTGCAGGTGATTTCACAACAAAGGCAGTCCTAGACAACAATCTAACAGAAGCAGAAGCCACTCTTGAGCAACAGTCTTTAGGGAGATAGTGCCAAGAGCTCTGTGTGGTGACACCTTGCACAAACTTGCTCCAAACGCCGACCCTTGTTCGTTTCGGGGCCTGTCCGAGGCGGTACCCAACTTGAAAATGCAGTCACGTTTGGACCTCTTCAGGGTCCGGTTCAATGTGCCAGTGTGTCCCTAAGAATTTCCTTGGCACTTTCTGTGAGGTTGTCAGGGAACTGGATGTCAAAGCTGATGATGAGATCTCCCTTCTTGGAAGGATCCTTAGGCTGGGGCAGGCCATATCCCTGCAGTCGCTTCACTGTTGTGGGCGTCAGCACCTCCGTAAACGACAGCGACACCTTCTTGGCTGCCAACGTGGGAATGTCAACCTTCACTCCGCACAAAGCCTGTGGGCAGGAAGCAAGAAAAGAAGAGTTTAGAAATCTCAATCCCACAAACAAGTTAGCTTAACACGATAGGCTGAGAAGCAGACTGAATTAAGATTCTGTCACTGGCACTATTCTTACATACATACACTTAACTTTCACACAATGTCTGATTGGTCACAGTTTGCAAATCTAAAAGGTCATGAACTGGGGCAAGTTACTCTGGAATGCACCTAAATTTGAACAATCACCTGCAAACCATAGAGAATGGCAGACAATTGGACATTAATGTCATGACGACAATCTTTATCAGAACAGCTACATTTTTCAAATGTTGTGTAAATTTTAGATTTAGCTGCCCATGAGCAGCAGCAGTTATCCGATACACAAAGATTTGCACTACTACTATAGTCTACCGCAGGCGAAGAAAAGCAAAACAAGCTCTTCTCACTTTAGCAGAGCGAACACTAGACAGGAGGTAAGTGAAGAAAAGGAAGCCATGGCGAGCAGACAGCTTTCTGGAGGGGTTTGTCCCACTTTTCTCATCCTCCAACAGCGCCAGTACAAAGAGCGAGTGACAAAGCAGGGGAACTTACGTCTCTGAGCGAGATTTTGGCCACGTAGCGCAGGTCCGCGCCTTCCCTCTTGAACAGCGGATGCGGCTTGTCCCTGATGATGAAGACGATGTCTGCCGGGATGCTACCCGGCAGTTGGTCCCCTTCCCGCTGGAAAGTGATCTTCGTGCCCGCCTTCCAACCAGGCTTCACGTTGATCGTCAGCACCTTCTCCTCCCGCCGTGGCGTCCGGCCGTCTGGCCCCAGCACCTTGCGGCTGATCTTCATCTTCTTGACGCAGCCCCGGAGAACCTCCTCGAGCGTCACATGCAGGTCGTGCTCTATCGCGGGGGTCCTGACGCCCGTGCGGCTTTCCGACACTGGGCCCTCGGCTCCCAGCGGTGAAACTCTGGGACCGGAAGGATTCACGCCGGGCCTTCCACCACCCATCTGCGCGCCGAGCGGGATCGCCGTCAAGTTCCATGTCGTCCTCGCCGCCAAAGAACATGTTGATGCCACCGCCAGGGCCGCCTCCGAACCCCTGGAAGAAGTTCTCGAAGGGGTTGTCTGTGCCGAAGAACTGCGCAAAGGTGGCCCTCGGGTCGCCGTGGAAGGTGTACGTATAGGACTGGCCTCCTGGACCCCCGGGGTTGGAGCCTCCTCCAGCATTGCCCTTGAGCCCCTCCTCGCCAAACTTGTCGTAGATGTCCCGCTTCTTCTTGTCACTGAGGACTTCATAGGCCTCGGCCACCTCCTTGAACTTTTCCTCCGCCTCCGGGCTCTTGTTCTTGTCGGGATGGTAGCGGAGTGCAAGCTTCCGGTAGGCCTTCTTGATGTCATCCTCATTGGCAGTCCTCGCAACACCCAGGATTTTGTAGTAATCCTTTCCCATGTCTGTGGTCTGCAACGACACAATGTCTATGGTTACAATCTTGATCTAAACCCAAGGCTTCATAAACACGCAAAATATTCTAGGGTAGCTAAGGTGAAAGGAAAGCGAAAATGAGAACTGTTACTGACAATCTGCAACTCCAGGGAGTCCGTGCCACCCAGCAGTAAAATATGCAACCGTTGGACACAGGCAGCCGAAATCTGGACCGAAAACTTCAACGGCCTGGTGGTGGAATGTGAAACAGCAGGCAAAAGAGGATGCTAGTGCGGGTTATGTGCCGTAAGCTACTTTCCTCGTGTGAGCCGGCCGCAATTAAGTTATTCGCTTACGGTAGCCACACACCACGTCACCTGCTAATCAAGCAACGTGAAACTAGTTTTCGGTACAACGGCAACTTCCCGACACGCGGAGGTGATTACGGCACAGATCGCATGGCAGCAGGGTAGGTGCAACGCGAGACACCTTTCCGTCAGATAAAAACTAATGTACCGACAGAGAGAACAGCGAAGAACGTTAGGGGTTGCGGAATATCCACGCTTATATCGGTCGCTACACTTCGGCAGACGCGTCACGCGAAACGGGTGATCTCAAGGACATATGGCGACTGACGGGCAAGGCATCGCTATCGTAACTCGCCAAGCTCTACCTCTGCTGTATGAAGCACTGTGAAGGATTGTTATCTAAACACCTGACATTATTATTGCTCATTCAAAGCCCAAATCATTCTATTCCGAAAAATGAAATGATAAAACCGACTGCAACAGGCCGCGGAGATTTTCTATTTGCGAACTTCAAATACAGACAAGACGTGAATCCTCAAAAGTCACAGAAACACGTACAAAAATTAGATCAAGGATAACATAAACGAGAGAAAAAGAAGAAAAAAATCGACGGAAATGGCGGGATCTTTAGGGGACCGATATTTCAAATTTTCAACGGCAGTCGGAAGGTAGGGTCGGGATTAGACTTGAGTCACTTAATTCAATGAGGTGCAGTGATGATAGAACTCAGGAAAGGTGAGGATAGTGCATGTTGAAATCTGTTACCACACCGTACGTCTATGACCGTTCAACAGCAGAGGAAATTCACTTCGCGAGACGACGATACGACAGTTGCAAACAAATAAATCCTGGAGGTTCCAACTTACCTCGGTGGGCTACGTTGTCCGTTAACCTCTGCTGGAAATGCTGGGTCTTTGTACGTCGCAGTATCCACAGTGCACTCAGTCGAAAATCGGCGTTTTCTGATCGGTGACCCCCTCAACTTGCGTACGTATATGCGGGGAAGAACCTTCGAGAAACGTCGAGAAACTTCGAACGTGACGTTTCATGACGTCACAAGCGTCACGCCCCAATTGGTGCTGCCATCTGTTGTCAAGTTAGATCACTTCAGCGTTAAATTTTTGTTTTCCATTTTATTTTATTCTGTTGAACCTGGCCACCGAAAACTTTAGTTGAAGGTGTTAAACACTTATTACGTTGTTTTCAAATGCAGATGTACGACTGCAGCAGTATAATTACAAACCGTAGTGGTATCTCGCGAGTCGAATCGTCAACCGTCAGGTGGGGCAGGTCACGCGCGCGCTTGCGCTGCTTGCGCCAGAATGTTCGAGTATGTTTGAGCACGTCCGAGAAAAGCAGTTGCAATCAGGTTGATCAGGTTTTCGAGCGATTTACGTGTATCGGGTGTTTCCACGTCAGATCCCGCAATGATGGTCCGTTGATTTTACCGTCCTTCAGGCTCGAGAAAACGTAGCTTTCTGGCGTGAGCGCTCGTTGTGCAGAAGAATGTTTGAAAGCCGGGCTTCAGCTCGGTGCTAAAGGCTGCTTCATACGCTTGCGTTTAGTTGCAATCGAGTGCGCTACAGATGCACAGCGAGGAAAACGGCAAAAACCGGCTGGTTCGGTAGCGGCTGGGTCGCTCCACGGTCGGCCTTTTCGGAGATTGACCGAGGAACAGAAAATGGGGGTGGGGCCAGCTGGGGCGTGGAGCGGCGGGAGGTGTGCTGCCCCGGGTACAGATTCATCTGGCGTCGCACCACACTCGAGGAGGAGGAGGAAAGAAAGAGGGAGAGGAGGAAGGAAGGAGGAGGAAACTGGAGGAGGGACCCGAAAAGTTTGTAGTGGAAAAGAAAAAAGAAGGGACTTGCGGTTGGGGAGGTCCCCCACCTATTTGTTGTGGGGAAGCAGACGATTTGGAATGCGATATCTTCTTTTCACGTGCTTAGGTGTTTGACTAAACGCTGGTCGCTTATTTTTACAAATAATTAATGGGGTTCATTTTTTTTTTAATACCCTCGACTCAGCGCACCGTGGCGATTGGAACAGCCCCTTTTAAGATAAGTTTGGGAAACAAATTTTTGCACAGGATTGACCCAAAACAACCCAAATTCCAAATGCTAAGAGAAATAAAAATAGGCCTAATGTGAAGAGCGCACGCTTATTGCTCCTGTGCTTCTGAGAGTAAAAATAAGTTCCGAGTTTGATCACTTTAGAAATCAACACAAAATGTTTATTGTTGCAGTCAAGAAACAAACCCCATCACATCCCCCGAGTGCTATAAAGCATCGGGTAGTGCTTATAGCGATGATATCGAGGATTCGGAGGAAGGGATCTTTGCAGCGGATGGGACCGTTCATCGACCTCCACCGCGTGGTTCAGGTGTGTCTGCAGCGTTGCAGCCGTCCTTATTTTACCAGCTGGCGTGTTCGCGTTCCTCCCGCTGCAGCCCCTCGCCTTTCGGAGCAGGCACAGCTTCGACATTTCCCATGATTGCTTGATGAGAGCTGAGTGTTGGCTTTCGTTACGAGGTCGATGAAGTGCCGCGAGTGGTTCACTGTCAGGTGATCGAGTCCCATAGGCCCGTTGCCGTCTCGCAGACTGTCCACGCACACGTAGCCCCGCCACTCATCGGCGAAAACAGTGGTCCCTGGGGCGACGTTCTGGCGTCTGTGGTCGCCCAGTGTGCGCGCATCGCGCCGTTCAACGTAGAACATCCTCAGTACCTCGGTTCCCTCACAGATCATTCCTAGCACCCATGGCCCATCTATGCGGTTGCCATGATTATTGTGACGGCTCCCGGGCGTGCTGTTGCCGTCCAGCAGGCGTCCCTTGTTGGCCTCGCGCCGGCCCCGCGGCATGAAAGGGGACGCTCTCAGATTTAAATTCGGCAACACAAAATCCAAATTTCCTTAAAAAAAAAATAAATAATATATATATATATATATATATATATATATATATATATATATATATATATATATATATAATGCAAAAATATCTTATGTGCCTGCCAGATGGTCTAATGTAATGTTTATTTCCCATAATATACAGATTTTTTGTTTTTTTTTTAATCTTTACAGATTTGTTGAAAAAAATCCGTGAAAGTTACACTTACGCGGCTTGTGGATGTGAGTTACACGACCAGGGGGACATTATGTGGGTGCCTAATCTTTGCGATAAGTCGGCTAATTAACTAAAATTCGTTAATTAACTTTTTAATTAGTGAAAATAGACATAAGGTTCCAATTAGAAACTTACTGAGCGTCATCGCAAACCACTAAATCAACTCTTTTTAGGACGACTTGAAGCTCGTGGGAAACTCGGGGGCGCACCAAAGTTACCACTCGTGGAGCAGGAACAAGGCTAGCGGTTGCGGAACGCGGATGATTAGACTATCATCGCGTTCCGCAACCACTAGCCTTGTACCTGCTCCACGAGTGATAACTTCAATGCACTACTACGCTCCTCACGTGCTCAAAGTCTTTCTAAAAATTATTGATTTAGTGGTTTTCGATGACGCTCAGCAAGTTTCTAATTGGAACCATGTGTCTACTTTCATTATTAAAAAGTTAATTGACGGCTTTCAATAGTGAGTTTTAGTAGACCGTGTTTTCCCTCCGCTAAGCCCCTCCGTTACCCGGAACTCTACAGCTAAGGCCATTGGCGCGCAGGCGCAGTGGCGGTTTCTTCGTAGCGGAGGGTTAGCGGAGGGGAAACACGGTCTACTAAACTCCCTAATGATTAGCCGACTGATCGTTACGATTATCCACCTACACTATGTCTCCCTGGTCGTATAACACACCTGCACAAACCGCATAAGTGTAACTTTCACAACTTTTTAAACAATTAAGCTTAAAAAAACGTATATATTAAGGTAAATAAACATTACATTAGACCATCTGGCAAACACATAAAAATATTTTTGCATAAAAAAAAAAACTCTGTTTAACGGGTTGGCATCAGCGAAAGCCCCCCCAAAACTGCACCTCAAGTACGTCAACCAAAGCGAAGGAAAGCATACCGCAGCGAGGGACGGAAGGAGCCGCAAGGCCAGAAACCCAATTCCCGACTGACTCACTGACACAGTTTTCACAGCGCCGGCGAGTCGGCGACATAAACAATCTCGACGGTCTCGACCCCGTCGGTCCGATGTCTGTCCGGGATTCTCGCCTCCCCCACACCCGACGCGACGCCAGCACGCACAAGCAAAAACACTAACAAAACAAACAAACAGAGGAGAAAGGGAGCCTCAAACACCCGCTATCGAAAACACAGGCGCACCCATATCTCGCGAGAAAAGCAAAACATACAGGAAACAGGCCCAACGCGAGGGACTCGGAAGGGGACTGCCGTCTGTCAGCAATTTGCCGTCAAGACGCGCCGGTGGCGGCCGGCGCCCTGTCGCCAAGGGTGCATCCCACGGGGCGCAAGAACTGGCTCCGCCAGGCGCCGGACTGACCAGGAGTGCTGACGAGGAATAACAATCTCCAGACTTTCGGCGGCAACCGACGACGAAAGTGGTGGATGCAGTCTTGCAGTCGCGCTTCTGGCATCCCATCCCAACGAGACATCGACGCGCTCTTCTGCAGTGGCACCAGTCTCAAGAAGGCATCGGCGGGCACTTTTGGCACAAGTCTCAGCAAGGCATCGACGCGCTCTTCTGGTACCAGTCTCAAGCAGGCATCGAGCTCTCTCGACAAAGCGATGGAAGTGCTGAAGCTCCTCTGCTCCTTCTTGTCCCTGCTCCTGGTACCGGTGGATGTAGCCGATGCCCAGCCGGTGAAGACGTTTCCAGAGGCTACGGAAGACAGCGAGCGCATGGACCAGCTGGGAGCCGTGCTGAAGCGGCACGTGGCGAAGTTGAGGAGCACCGCCAGGGCGGAACTCGTGTTCCTGGTGGACAGTTCGGCGTCCGTGGGCGCCGGGAACTTCCTGAACGAGCTTCGGTTCGTGAGGAAATTGCTGGCGGACTTCACGGTGTCGTTGGATGCGACCCGGGTGGCCCTGGTGACCTTCAGCTCCAAGAAGAGGGTGCTCCGAGAGGTGGACCACATCACCAGGCCGACGGACACCAACCACAAGTGTCTCCTGCTGAACACGCAGCTGGCGCATGTCAAGTACGCCGGTGGGGGAACCTTCACGCTCGGCGCTGTGCTCGAGGCTCAGGTGAGTGTTCCGTTGTTGTTTTTTCCGTCACAACGAGACTTGCAATTTTCGCTGAATATTTGTAGAAGTAAACTGACGGATGAAGTTAAATGTTCGCCAAAACAAAGAATTAAAAAAAGAAAACATTTTTTATTGTATTTTATAGCAGAATGTGTTTCTTTTAATCAGCGGAAAGCGTCACACGAAAATTGTTTGGAAAATTGCTGCGTCAACGGAAAGGGGGGGGGGGGGGGGGCTGATTGACATTCACAAGCCCCCCGGCTCACACCTGCACTAAATCAATACATTTTAGAAAGATTTGGACGGGCGGTGCTGCGCGCTAAGGAAGTTACCACTCCTGCAGCAAAAGCAAAGCTGGAGGTGCGAAAATATATTTGCATTCCCGTTTTCGCATTGACAGCCTTGTATCGTTTTTCAATTTACGCACAGGGAAGTAACCGGGCTAAAAACAAGCCTCCGGCTGATTTGGTAGCTAACACACTTCTTTTCAATATTTATCTGATTTTGTATACGCCTTCCTAAATACTGGGGGCACAAGGGCTCGTAGATCAAACTGACCATAATACAGCGATTTTCGTCGAGAAACTTGCATTGTCACTCCTGTAGTAACACTGTGCGTGCTTTTGGTGTCCATCGGCGCGGAAGTAAATCAAAGCATCTTAACATTAACGTAATGTAAAAAAAAAAAAAAAATATGTTGACACGTTTGTGCTTTTACTTTAGGGTATGAAAGGTCACCCCTCGGAAGCGTGGAGCCAACGTTGGGAGGAGAAATAGAGACATTTTGCTGAAGTGGCTGTATTAAATCCTGGCGAAACACACATTTCTTTTTCGCGCCGTTGGCTCTTGGGATATTGGAAGTGGAAAAACCAATCGTCACAAAGTGGGAGCAACAAAGCGAGCTATACATTACCTACTCTTCCTGCACGGCATTTTGAGCCTGCTCCTCACGTGACTGAATTCGTCGAATCGCGGCGCCGCGCGCTCGAGGCGGCGGCGCGCTCAAAAGCAGGGGGAGCCAGTAGTGTACGCGGCTTGTGCGCGTACACAATTGGCCCTCTCCCCCCCCCCTCCCCCAAATCTCCAGTTACAAGGCCTACAAACACACACACAAGCAGGGGAACGTACTCCGGGGCGCGTGCAACGTCTACTTTCCTGCACGGCATTTGAGTCTGCTCCCTCATCACGTGATCGACCTCGGCGAATAGCGGCGCGGCGGCACGTGGAAAACAGACGCGCAACTCTGGCTCCCTACGCCCGCTATTTGAGGGCGATGTTAAGAGCACATGCTCGGAACGAACTCCCATTGATAGGCTGTTAAGACCGGCATTCCTGATGGTGCGGAATGCAGTACGTTGCAAAAGAACTGTGGAAGCTCGCCGCCAGCACGCGCTCACCAGTCGCGCACACAGCTATGGCCGCCAGGGAATAATTAAAGTCCCTAGATAAGAGCTTCCTACAGGTAGCGACATTTGTGACGGTGCAGGTTTTAGGAACCGAATGGCGGCGCACAGCAGAAGTTTGAACTGAACGCCACCATTTCCTTCCAGCGGGATGTGCTTTGTCATTTGTATTGGTTGTCGTTACTTGTAAAAGAACACGACCGCTGTCTAAACGAATTCGAACTAGGCGCCAAAAGCTTCCATTATTATTTCAAAGCTTTCACTATTTTTGTACACTAGTCTTTCAAATAGCGTTCTAGGCGGCAAACATTGGCATGTGTAATTTCTAAGTTGGTAAACTATTTTGAATTTTCAATAAATATTCATATAACAAAAAATAAATTGAGGCGAAATATGAATTGGGTGGCAGCTTCCGCCGCCTAGCCGAAGTGTATGTAAACTACTTAAACAAAGTTGCCTAGAGTCACTACATAAATAAACATTTAGTGACTGTAGTACCACCTACAACAACATCAGAATAAACAAACTAGTGACAACATTGACAGTGCGGTAGAGGCTATATAGTACTCGTTGGACGAGACATACGTCGATCTCTCTTGACGTTCCCATTCAGAAGCGGGCTCAGGTGATGAAAGGGGGCGGTTGGTTGGTCCAGCGAGTGTGTAGCCCCCACGCGCACTGTCAGCTTCACCACCTGACCAAGAGGCAACGTTCTTCCCAAGGACATCCTAAAGTCGGCACGCGAAGACGCGGTCAAGGTGGTGTTCCTGGTGACTGACGGCTACTCGAACGGCGGGGACCCCGGCCTGCGGCGCAGGAACTCCGCGACGCCGGCACCCTCGTGTACACGTTCGGCGTGAGGAACGGCAACGTGCGCGAACTCCGAGACATGGCGTCGCTGCCGGCCGACGAGCATTGCTACATCCTCAACAGCTTCGAGGAGTTCGAGGCCCTCGCCAGGAGGGCGCTACACGAAGGTTCGCCAACTACAGTCACTGTCTCGCTGACAGAAATTGCTGCACTGACAGGATGAAAACGACAGGGCGTCTCCATCGAACGTCCCGCCTACAGCACGCACTCGCGTTGCCTTCCACCGTGCACTAACTGCGCGTGCGCGCCCGAAGCCACCGGCAGGATAAGAGCGGCAAGAGGAGTTTCAGTTTTCCAGCCTCATTCACGAGCTCCTTCGATAACGGTCTCGTGACTTTTGTGCGTGGTGCACGCGCAGCTAAGCACAGCCGAGGGCAACGAGTATGTGCTGAAAATCAGGCATTTAGAAAAAAAAAAAAAAGACGCTTTGCCGTTTTTACTTTCTACATCTTACATATCAAACGAAAACAGCTGACGCACCATATCTAACATTTTTGAAAAGAAAGTTTCCAACAACACAAAGCAGTCTTTTCGTGCGGTGCACGACCGCACTGCGGGAAAGCGCACTTAACGATCCTAAAGGCTAGTGCTGCCCTTCTGCGTTAGATGGTTTAGATTGCGTCCTCCTTTCCCAAATCGTCTCCCAATTCATCCTTCCTTCCCCATCAAGTGCCAACGGTCCCTTTGCATTCGTATTTGATCCCTTGCAGACATGCACGTTGGCCCGCACCAGAACCTCAATTCTTCGGACTGCGATGGGCTCTGCAAAGAAGGGTCTGAATGCTGCCACTCGGGAGCCCAGTGCACCTGTGGCATCTACTCTGGCCAGTACTCCTGCCTCTGCCCCAAGGGGCACTACGGTTCGGGCATGCGTGGAGAGTGCCACCGTAAGTTCCCATGGCCTACGAATTTAGCTGTGTGTAATTTTTGGCTTCTAGTAACTGTGTTACAGTGACTTTATTACATGTACTAGCCATACTAAACATATAAATCGCAAGAGACAGGCGAGGACATGAAGAAGACACGTTTTTTCTATTCATGTTCTCGTGTCTCTTGCGCTTTATATATTAGTATCTTGAACCAACTAGCGCACCTTAACATCTTAGTACTGTGGGTGCAGCATGTCCCCAGGGAACCTATCAGCCCAGTGTCTCCAGTGGGGACAAGGGAATCTGCCTGCCGTGTCCCCACGCACACCAGAACTCTGCACCAGGAAGCACAAGCGTGATGCAGTGCCACTGCAGAAGGGGATACAGTGCCGAAGGTCACAGCTGCAGAGGTGAGCTCGGCTGTTGCTTGTACTTCCCTCTACCAGAATGCACTTGATTCACTGAGCTCGCCCATTTATATGGTATACATGCAAACTCAAGCTGGTGGCCCTACTTCACATTACGCTTGCAGAAGTACATCTACTTCACCTGTTAGTTCTTGCAGCTGTCACATGAAACAGGAGAAAGGACTTCATTGGTTTTAAAATGGAAAAGAAGCTCCACATCAAATTTCATCCAGGCATGGGCTTCTGATCATTGGGTTATGTGGGCAGGCTTGTTAGGTTGGTGCAATCAGTGGCATAACTAGGAATTTTTTCTGGGGGGGGGGGAGGGGGAGGGGGAAGGGAAGGGGAGGGGGGACGAGGTGGCTGGGATGTCCATGACTTGTGGCGTGGAGAGGGAGGTCAAAATGCATGTCTATATTATAGGGTCGGACTAGGATTTTTTTGTGTGTGGGGGGGGGAGGGGGGGGAGAGGGAGGGAGGGGAGGGAGAGGGAGGAGGCCTGAGGCCCTATAAGCCTTCCCCTGGCTATGCCACTGGGGGTGATAGAGCTTTTGTGAAAAGCAGAAACAAACCTAAAAGAACAGCTGTAAATTCGCAAAATGAATTGTAGGATTCAACATAGCAAGACAAATATTGTAAAGATAAGCTAAAATATTTTGCTGCAGTTTGTAACTTTTTAGACCTAAGCTTTCATTTGATGGTTTTATACCTCACTTGTCTGCGTCATCAAGGTAAAAGGGAAGACAAAAGTTTAGATTCTTGCGGGTCTTCCAAAATATTGTGAAGTGTGATAAGTTCCATATTGAGAAAAAAATTAATAGATTTCAATATACTTTTATTTCGTTATCATGGTTACTCTTATTTGCTGCCATAAAGTTTTCATAAATAATGCCTCAAATAGTTTTATTCATCTCTAAGACTCCCATGGAAGAAGTGGATAAATTTCAGAGATAAACTGAAAGATTATTACTCACTTCCTCAAAGTATGGAACAATGCGCAATCTCTGGCCCTAGTTGTTCATTGCCAGAAGCTCCGCCCACCCGCCAATGGCTACCTGGTGAACTCGGACTGTGGAGTCGTGTTCAACGCCGCCTGTGGTTTCCGCTGCAACCCTGGCTACCGCCTCATTGGCAACAGCATTCGCGTCTGCCAGCAGAGTGGGAGTTGGTCAGGCAGCGACCCTGTCTCGAAAGTAAGCACTTTCAAATTACTACATTTTCTTTACAAGTCGTAATATGGCAAAAATGAGACAAGGACACGAGAGTAGACAGGACAAGTGCTACTCTCCTGTCCTTGTCTCATTTGCACTATATTATTTGAACCTAAATATGCACCACCTGGCCCAGCAACATAGTACTTTACTGGATTATCCTTACGATTTAGACAGCGCCATTTGTCTGCACAATATGGACACATGCTTTTGTTAATTGATGGTTTTCATTAAAGGACCATAAGTTCTTTTATGTTCACGCCGGAGAAATACTGGGCATCTACTGTTGCGGAACATGGGGAAGGCTGGGAGTTCAAGATCTTAGCCTTTGACCGAATGCACTTAGCATGCTGAATCAGTGCATTCCAAGCTTTGACCTAATGCTTGTAGCCTTTATTCTGCTTCATGTAGAACAACACTGGAAAGATAGCGGTCAAGCAGAGGACGTAGGCGCACAGAAGGCTATTAGTATTGTGCATGCATACCCGTGTAAAGCAGGGTGTTCACAGCAGAGCTTGAACACTGCATCGTGCCATGTAATTGCAATGTGAATCTAAGCTAGCAGATCGAGTATAATTAAATATTACACCAAAATGGGCTTTTGCAGTTAATTGTTCTGAATTGCAGAACTTTTAAACTTGAAATAACAAGAAAATGCTATATATGATTGGAACACAGAGAGTTAGCAAACAGTGCCATTGATTTATTTAGGCGAAAGCCTTAGATCTCTCATCGTTCAGTCGACCTCCAAAGTACTTGAGCAAAAACACATGGGCGACTGGAAAGGTACCAAAACTACCAAAACGTTCGTGACCACTCAGTGGAGGACTAAGCAAACTAAGATGATGACTCAGCACATTCAGAAGGATGACTCAGCACATTGAGAAAGATGACTCAGCACAAGGATGACTCAGTGCATTAAGAGGGATGACTCAGCGAGTAAATCATGTGTCTGTCTTAAATGCATGGACGCTTGGGCTTTCACCTTCAAGTTGTCTTAGGGATATCATAAGAGACCCTGGGAATTTTTAGATTACCGACTATTTTGAGCAGGGGCGGATTTATAGGTCAGGCTTGGGAAGGGGGATTGACTGAGGGGGGGAGGGGGGTTAGGTGCTTTGCAACGAGATGTCACAACACAAACAAATCTAATGTCTCTGACGGATGTGACGTCACAGGCGGAGGGGATTGCCATTCCACAAAGAATGAGGGTCTTTTTCCTAAAGAAAAAACAAAAATATGCCCCATTTTCAGTGAAAAAAAATTGGACCTTGGGGTCTGAAAGGGGAAAGCGGGTCGCCCTCCTTAAATTCGCCAATGATTTTGAGTTACAAAAGGTCTTTGAATCACCGAGAGACCAGCACGTTTTATCCAAGAAAGCGAAACCACCAGTTTTGTGTAAAACCTTGTGCAGAAAAGAAGTGCCAGACCCTTGGGGCGCCCTTTCACGGCTCCATAAAATGTTCCACGGAGGCGTTTGACTTTGAGACCGTCTGCGAATTTGAGTGCCAGAGGGGATACGTCCTGATTGGCTCCCGCAAGCGCAGCTGCCTCTCCATCGCCCTGTGGGACGGACTTCCGACTCTGTGCAGGCGTGAGTTACCTCCTTTTATGACCCTTTGCTGTTCTATTCTTATGCAAATTACAATAGCAATATGACATTTCTATATGTGGAAAATTAGTACATCACATAAGATTGGGAGAGCGAAAACGAATTAATCGGTGCAATCACTTTCTTGCCTAGCGGCATGAGGCGAAAGGATATATATCATAAGAGATATAGTGAGACAACCATAGACAGTGTGCTCGCGATAATTGGAACTCGGATATTTCATACTTCTGGTTAATTCAAATAAATTTCGAAATTTTTGTTCTCCCACTATGTTTCTAATATATTAAGCCGCTTAATTCAAACGGTGTTTTCATGTTATACTTTTTGTTTTCGCAACCCCATTGAGCACACTTCTTATCGAGCACCGGTGCACCGTGGAGAAGCAACACCTGCAGAGCTTTCTTCCGCTGGTGTTGCTTCTCCGCAGAGCACCGGTACTCGGTAAGAAGCTCGCACATTCAACGGGAGTGATAGTCCACAATAGACTTTTTTGCTGGATGAACAAACTTGATTTTGTTTTGAGGTGTTATGTCCTGTCTAAACAGTCCACAATAGACAACATTTTTTTAAGAATGAATAATCTTATCTTATACATTTCACCAGTGTTGTATGCATGGCATACCTGCTTATGAATAACAGGCCTGTGTAGTGGAAATCATCAAATATTGGCCTTGTATGTGTAGCCATCCACACAACAAATTATAATTTTACCTTGCATCATATTTAGATAAATTTCTGATAAATCAAACTTCTGATAATTCAAACAAAATTTGTGGCTTCCTGGAGTTTGAAATATTGAGTCTATTGGAGTTGGTTTACATGGCTACAAGCCTTCAGGTATGAGTTTCGGCCTTTCTGCATTTCTCCCAACTCCCCTGAGCCAAATAAATTAAATGAAAAGTCTCCTCAAACATGGTTTTTGTGAAAAAGCCTTTTTAATTCTCTTCCTAGCAATGTCAACATTACTACAAGCATTTTTCGTCGTCTAGTGATGTTGGCGTAAGTAGGTACCAGTGTCGGAAACTAATATATTTTCGCTTTAACGATATGTGCCTTTTCCACTTTGACGTACATTAATTCTTCTAGCCGTAAGCTGTCCCCCCTCCTGGCACCAGCAAATGGGATCTTTAGCCCCGCTCACTGCAGTGAATCAAAGTCGGCATTTGGAGAGACTTGCTACCTCCGGTGCAATGAGGGATTTGCATCCCCTCACCAAGCTTCGAGGGAATGTGTGCATCCTGGGCTGTGGAGTGGCAATGACACTGCAATAATGTGCATGGGTGAGCGCTAATGTTGTTTTACATCGCGGTAGAACAAGGTTTCCCGGTTGCCTCACTAAAATGCTTACATAGCCCAGTGAAAGGGTCACATGAAAGTCCCCGGTAATGGTGTCAACTGTTTAAGGTAATGGTGTCAACTGTTTAAGAGATAAACTATTGGTCTCCTAATTTTACGGGGAAATGTGGTTGTAAGATTTTGAAAAATGCATTCCCATTAATAGCAGTACATACGGCACTTGAGTAGTGCGAAACAGATCGCAGTAAGAACAAGTAGTTGTCGTGCAGACAGTTGAGATATTGTCACAGTACAACAGCACTCTTTATGTTGAGCAAAACAGGACTAACAGATGTGTAAATATTAAAAGTGTTGGGGTATTTATTATTATAACGACAACTGATTCAATCTTTGAATTGGAGAGCAGTGTCAAAGAAGTATCGGCTGATCTCAAGACTCAAGGTAAAAATTTGTTGAGTGTGGCCCCATGAAGCTTGCTTCTCCCGTCACATACATGCACCGCAAGAAAGTAACAGTGACAGCACAGCTGTGTCGTCACTGCAGCTATGCGATCCTGAAGCATAACTCGTTATGTGATTCCCAACGAATTGGGCAAGCCTTTTTTTCCGCTCATGACACGCCTGCCTCTTCACCGCAAACAGAATAATGATTGTTTGAGACTTCAGTGAAAAATAGATTAATATAAAACAAAGAAATTCTGCTGCTGACAAACCCCAAAAAGTGAATGAAGAAACGACGAGCTGTCAAAGTACAGTTCCATGCCCCTTCCTCTGTGAAACATCCAATCTTACTGCCAAACAACCATCATCTGACAGTGCTTATTGTTATGGATATTCATTTACCAAGTTGGCCATGAAGCAGTATCCAGCACAATGGCCACTCTACGACAGCGATTTTAGATCCCTATGAGCTCGACAGTTGACAAAGAAGACTCTCAGGAAGTGCCTCTTATGTTTGAGGTCCCGTACAATGCCAACGCCTAGTGCCATTCAGACCTTTACCTGTGGAGCAAATAATATTACAAAACCGTTTAACATTTGGGGCATTGAAAAAAAAAAAAAATTGGTTTGCTCTTTATGTTTATACAGCCTTGATGGGGAGATGCGCCTTAACGGGTAATCGGTCTCTTAGCTGTAGATGAGAAATTTAGCCAGTGCGGTACAACCGCTAACCTGGGTTTTTTAACGTGCATCACGCAGTAGTGATCACACGAACGCGCTGCCGGTACGGAACTCATCCAGATCGAAACGGGCGGGGGCGGTGGGAATCGAACCCAGGAGGTTCCCAGCGCAAGCTTTCGCTCCACGCTCCGAGCTGAGACGCGTTAGCCCACTCGGCCACTTCCTCCCCTCTTTACGGGCATTGGCTTTGCCGAACCTTTATATGCGAAGAAAGCTACTGTAGGAACTAACAGCACTAAAGCGTATAGTTTTGTTTACGTGCACGAAACTTTGTTTGGGTAATGCAAAGCTTGAATTACCGAGAGTTTCCTTCTTAGAAACACATAGGACGGGACCTGCATGTTAGTTTGAATTATCCACGAGTTTGAACTAACGAAATTCCACTGTATTAAACCTACTGGTCGCAATGACCTTCTGGTACGACGTCCTGCCCTCTCACTGTGAGATCTTTAAGATCTGCTAACTGTGAATTGGATGAATATCTAGTATCTTCAGTTCCAAAAAGAACATTTGTCCCTTACCCTCTGGCAGATCTGGAGCCTCCGATTATAAGGAATTGCCCAGAGGACATGGAGGTGGACTCCGAACCTGGGTACGCGGAAGCACTTGTGGACTGGGAACTGCTCGAGGCCTCGGACAACAGTGGGGAGTCCCTGATGCTCAGCGTGGTGCCTGCTGTCATGCCGCCCCAGCTGTTCCCCATCGGAACGAGCGACATAACATACTGGGCTGAGGACGCAGCAGGAAACAAGGCGTTCTGCAACTTCTCCGTCGTGGTCAGAGGTGAATGACTGGATCTGATTAATGCTCGGGCTGCTCATCTTTGCTGAACACTTTGACTTTCAGAGGGAATCTGGGTCGGCTTAGGTTAGGAAATTATCTGTCGGTTTGTCGGACAGTACGATTGGACTACAGCGAAATTTGTGAGAGGTATGTTGGCATCTCCTGCCTGCACATGCACATGAAAGGTCTGGGACTGGCTTGCTAGAAACAGCATTTTAGATGAGGCTGTGAAAGAAAGCCCTGCCAAAGTTAGTGCAAGAGCAGGGTGGCACATTAAGTTGAGTCTCAAGTGCTCGTGCACCCCAGAATTGGCAGTCTTTCTTCTCACACAGTCTTCAGCTAAGACAGAGTTTCTAGCAAGCCAGCCCTGAAGTTTCTTTTCTAAACGCGCAAAAGCTGTAGTGGCTCAATCTGGAATCATTTAATGGCTCATAGAAGCTGCAGGCTTAGATTTACATTTATCATATAATTCCGAGCAAGCGACTGCTCAAAATTTGGAGATAATCAACATGCAGTGAAACCCTGTTTAGAACGAACCCATGTACAACGAATTATTGTCAATATCGAACTCACGGAAAATATAAATAAAAATGCATGTAAAAAGTACTTTCTATAACGAATAACACATTGGCTATATCAAACTTTTTCCCCGGGAAGGCTTCCAAAAACGCCCAAACAATCGTCTTCTAGCCTGTCCCTTCCCCCAAAAAAAAGTAGGAAAGAAAGACAAATTCCAAAAGCTCAAGCCACGGACAAAATTGAGCGGAGAAGCGATTCAGAAGGGGAGAAAGCTAAACAGACACTGTGCACGCACGCACAGAAAAAAGTTTCATCCCAAAGCGGTTGCCCACGAAGTGAAGAGATTCAGAAGGAGAAATAAATAAAATATGTCTTAGCGCATTGTTACAAGGCGGAAGCAAAGAGATGAGAAAGGAAGAGAAGTTCTCACCTTACAACAAACGCATCCTGGAAGTTCGTTGTAAATGGTTTTTGCTATATTGAACAATTTGCTATATCAAACTGATCGTAAGCGTTTACTGCTGTTCGTTATAAACGGGTTTGACTGTATATCTGGGGGATGGGAGCTTCTTAGGTCTTTGATATGTAAATTAAGATATGTGCTTTGTGTATTTTACAAATGTACATATTTACAAATGTTACAAAATTGAGGAGTGGGCACTTAATGTGGAATGGGCGGATGCTCATGCATTTTACGGTATGTTCAGATACGAGGAGTTTGATGAAAAGCTTTCGTTGTTCTTGGTTCCTACATTCTGTTGCTACTCTGTCTGCCGAGGAATTTTGCTAGACAACGCAAAAAATCATGTCGACATCTTCAATTGCCACGTTGAAGTAGCCAAACTCATCAACAAATCATTTTCTTGTCTTTTCTCATCTCTTAATCTTTGTTTATCTTGCAAATGGCACGGTCTCGCAGACAGGGAGCCACCAATGGTCGACAGCTGCACTTCGCCTTCAGACGCCTTTTCCAATGGAAGCCCATCGGCTGTCGTGACCTGGGACGAACCGGTTTTCTCGGACAACTCCGGGATCGACCCAGTCGTGTGGCAGTCCCACGAGCAGGGGACCACCTTTCCCGTGGGTGAAACACTCGTCACATACGTGGCCAGCGACGCCTCTGGAAACAACGCCAGCTGCATCCTGAGAGTTGTCGTGAGAGGTGAAGCGAGGTTTTATTGCGAAGACGAAGACTGCAAGAACAGTCATTTCAGTATTCAAAATCATCTGGTGGGCTTGTTGCCCAGGCGAAAATCAGTTTACTTCCAGCTGGATTATGGAACTGGAAATGAGGCAGTCCAGCTGGATTCCAGCTGGACCGAGCTGGGTCCAGTTGGATTCCAGCTGGAGTCCAGTTGGATTCCAGCTGGAATCCAGCTGGACCACCTCATTTCCAGTTCCATAATCCAGCTGGAAGTGGACTGATTTTTGCCTGGGTGGCTATACACCTTGTTAAAATTAGCGCAAAGACAGGGAGAAAGAACGTAGAGACAGGATAGAGCGCTAACTTACAACTGGCATTTATTACTAAGTGAAAGAAAGACAGAGAAGAGGTACGGACTGTTAAAGGAGGAAGGCGCACGACACACAATGACTAAAGTGTTCAGGATTTCATGATTCAATCCTGTTTGATTTTGCTGAACGGCTGCTCACGTTACAGAGAAGAGAAGGAAAAAAGGAAAAGAGACGGCAACCTGCCATTGTGCCCTACATACGCTTGTTACATAATCTCAAGAGAGTAGTCTCAAAGTAGGTACGATGTCCAGGTAGCACTATTGGCACCCGAAAATGAACAACAAAAAAGAAGAGAATGTTGAATTAAAGTAGATCATCAACACAAGTATGTGGACTGCTGCAGTGATAGTAGTCTATAAAATACCACTTTCATATGGAAAGGTCTACATGGGGCAGTCTGGTCATGGCATCGATGCTAGATTGAGAAAGCATGACCTCACGCTGAAGGCTTCACCTGCAATGCACTTTTTGGACTGCCAATGCACCCCACTATTCAACCGCACAAAAGTCTTGAAGCGTCCCAAGGAAAAAGAAGTAGGGAAATCTATGAGGTGCACATGATTATAAAAAAGGAGGCATATGCGTCAGTGCTCCGTCATTGGCCCTATTGGAGAAAGAATGGCAATACCTTGATCTATGTCCCTGAGGACTTGAGTCAAGCGGCGTGTTGAGTGCGGCCCCGGCGACAGAAAGTAATCAACTGTGGCATAGTCACCGGGAAAAGTGTTTGCCATTCAGAACATGAACCACAGTTGTCCCGGTGTCCTGGATGTCGCTGTCGTTTCGGAGGTGTGGGTGCGGCCGACTCGGATGTGTAACCCAGCGATCAAGCTTGGAACCCTTCTTTTCCTTCTCATTCTTTCTTGTCCTTATTTCTCTCTCCCCCACCTGCCCCTCCTTCTACTGAACATTTTTCGTGTCTTTTTATTTGTGTGCCTTCCTCCTTTAACAGTCAGTACTTCTTTGTCTTTCTCTCACTTAGTAGTAAATGCCAGTTGTAATTCAGCGCTCTATCCTGTCGCTACGTTCTTCCTCCCTTGTCCTTGCGCTAATTTTAATGAGACAGCCATTTCAGAATTAGTTGTTACTGCATGCTTCACGTTCCGAATGTATGGATGAAATTGTGAGCACCGTAGAGTGTACAGGTCACACCATAGTTAGCCCCTACATACAGTGGTCAAATTGTCAAGTTTCTCTCACAATTGAAAAAACTGCCAAATCAGCGTTGCGAGACAACGGGAGGAAACCTCCAGTTTTTCGTTTGCAGCATGCCGTGTGGTGTCTACCACCTCTTCAAAGTAAATATTAAAAAAGTGCTCGCAACTTTTTATTTAGGTATTTTTGCAACCCGAAATTCTCTCCATTCTGAGCTTTCTGAAACTTGTATGTAGACAATTTATGCAGCACTAAAAGAGTAATTTTAGAACTATGCAATTTGTTCTTCTCAAAAGTGCCCTGTACTGCAGCTGGGACAGAACCATAAACAACTATGGAATTACTAACTATCGACTATGGAAGTATGCTAATGACATCACTCTGTCCACCCAACCGTTTTCAGACCACAGATGCATCATACCTGTTGCACCTGCGAACGGAGACGTGGACTGTCATAAAACAAGTTCAGGAATCGCCTGTCGCATCACGTGCCTGCAGGGTTACGGCCTACAGCCCCGCGTTCCCTCAGAATACACGTGTGCCTTTGACGGCAGCTGGAGCCCGCACAGCATCCATTCGTTTCCGGATTGCTCTGGTGAGTTAAAAGCCATACCTTGTGCAGCACAAAGCAGTCACTTTATAATCTCACGTGATCGAGTAGTCAGTGGGAAGTAGCTTGAATGATTGAGCACAAGCTCAAGCAGAATAAGTGGTGTCGGTATGGAGGGTAGGGAGGAGCCAGAGTCAAGTGGCCATTCCATAGTGAGTTGGCAGCACTGTGAAAGTACTAATTAAAAGTAGTTTTAAGCTACTGTAGCGAGTTCAGACTGCCGGAAGATATGTTTTAAATTACTACGAAATTTCAGTAAGTGTGAGCCGCTGCTCTTTCGAGTAACCTCGTTCAATTAGTTCCCCTAAAATTACGTTCACAAATGTACAAATTCACATTGGCTTTGTCTCAACATCGGTGCTATGTGTTGCAACCACGATAAGCACGCTGCTGAAATAAAGGCCTAACTCTGCCAATATATTTTTACTTTGGGAACGGAACCGTCAGTCATAAATCAAGGTGCACCCCTACGTCGCGAGATATTTTAAAAGTGACTGGAACGTAACTCGGTTGCTATTTGCGAGTAACTAAGTGGTAGACACATTTGTAAACACGTAACTATTAAACTGGCCCAAGATAATGTAAATCAATGAAAATACTGCCTGAAAAGTACTCAAAACTCTCGAAGTATACACTATTGATCCAAAAGGCAGAATGGAATACACTACTATGAAAAGTAGTGTATTCCATTCTATACTACTATGAAAGCAGTCGAAAGCGTATGAACGGGCTAAGGCCCGTTCATACGCTTTCGACTGCTTAGAACCGTGTGCCTTAAAACCTCTTACACTGAGAGAGCATGCTGGCGCCGTCTATACGGTGACCCTGGAACTGGAGTTCACTAGAGGCATGGTTTTGCGCTACTTGCGAGATCAAATGTACATACTATTTACGAGAAATAGTCGTTCATCATTGACAAAGGTCTTTCGAGCCAAGAAAGAAAGAACGACGCGTGAAAAAAGCAGGAAATTACGGGATTGCCGAGGGTTCCACGGCTACCCGACTGGTGGCGCCGGCGCCTCCTCTCGTCTTTTTCAAGCTCGCCCGTTTGAAGGGAAAAACTGGCACAGTCATCTTCCTTATCATCGTCATAAGAGGTATTCGGATATTCGAATATTCGAAAATTGAAAGTATGAGTAAAACATTTGCTGGGGCTGTGACTGCCGTTGCCGTTGTCGCCAAAAATGGTGGCGACTGCCGTCAACGTCCATATTTTCTAACCCCGACCAGAGTCTTCCACTCCGTCGTCGGCTACCGTGAAGGCCCGGCTTTTCTACTCGGCGCTCGGGATTTCCTGCGGCGACCGGCTCACGCAGAAAGAGCTGCGGGAGCACCTGCTGCGGCGGCTCTCGATGCAGGTGATTCTCCGGCGATTTGCCGTTTCCGTAAACTCGCTCGTCTAAACGTTTCTGTCCTCCCGACTTTTCCCAGGCGGCTAGGTGTCCCGACGGGGTGGACTGTTCTGTCGGCGACTTGCATATCGAGTGTCCGACAGCGCAGGCTGAGCCGAACGACGCCGAAAGCTCCGAGCTCCACCGTGAGCGACGCTCAAAGCGGGCGGAAGACATCGAGGTCTCCTTCGACATTACAGGTGTGTGTGTGGAGATTAAGTCACTACGAGCACATATACCTCAATAGCTGCAGAAAGTTTAGTTAACCTATGCATTCTGGAAGACAGAGCTTCCAAGTGACCCATTACCTTCCTTATAAATTGGTGTACTTTCTTTCCTGTCGGTCGCAGTTTCTGAACCGGCTTTCGCCAAGCTCTGCGAGTGAACTTTTGTGAAATGCAAAGTCTGTTCAGGAACCCTCTGCGAGACGAGCGAAAACACGAAAACATTTTGAATTAGGGGGAAGCTACATTTCATGGTTTTGACCGTAGCCCCCGACAGCTACGCAGTGTGTATTTTATTATGTTCCTGCTTCGCGATTCTTTCTTTGGCATTTTTGTCGACGAATGCTGCAATCGCATTGGCTTCCGAGTAATATTGAGACGCTTCTTACACTCTCAGTGACTATGGACGCCTTTTCATAGAAGCGCCAATGGGAGGCGCTGATGCTTTTCGCATCCCTGCGAACTTACGGTCAAATGGTGGGACAAACAATCTTCACCATAGCACCGCTTCTTGCTACAATCGTGAAATATTTAATGACCATTTCTTCAGGTTGTCAGCTGAAGAACCAGTTAGCGAAAGATTTGTTTTATATTTTTAATACTCCCGTAAGATAACCAATCCCCTTTTATACGTTAAAAAGCGCAGCATGATGACCGAGTTTAAATCCCCAACTTTTTCATTTCTGTAGAACTTCGTTGTCTCTGGAATTTTGACATTGACATGACAGAGACGGCTTGTGTTTCCAAACATGAAAAAGGTCTATAGGGACATAGAAGCAATGTGCAAGTGGACGTTCGACGGTTTTAGTACGCTCGTGAAATGCCGCTCCAACTGCATAACGTCCAGTTCTCTGGTCCGTGGAAGGCTAGGTTCCACTAGTGCGACACCACTGCGAGAGAACGAGCTACTACTTTCCATGAAGAATTTCTTTGCCAAGCTCCAAGATGCCATTGTCAAAAAGGAACTCGATCTAATGGTACAACAAGAAAACGTCACTGCAAAATCGCTCGAGGTCTTCGAAGAAGTCCACAAGCTTTCCTGCAAGGTTGGAAGCGTACCAGCAGGGACAGAATGCAGTAAGTGACAAATGCAGTATCTTTCAAAACTCTATTTTAAACATGATGTGGAATGGAGCGCATTTTGTACAGATTTACTCTTGATACGAATTCTATTCAATGTAGACTGACAAGCGTGGCTTTGCTATACTGTTGCTAGTTGAAAGAAAGTGTATGTCGTCTCTCATCTCCATCTGTGACGCATTCTTGGTGTTCTGAATTCTATTAGATTGAGATTTATTAGTATGTCACGAGTATTTTATTCGTGTTTGATTCGACCCCAAAATCCACTCTTCCTACATTTCTAAAACAAGAACACTGAGCTTGAAGTTGTAAACAGTGCTGCATCCTATTTCCAAACATCTATTAAAAAATCTGACATACTTTAAAGGTTACAAAATTTTGACATCTGTTAAGCTTTCCAATTTTTTGCATGTTTTAATTATAATATATTTCCTTAAGTTGTACAAATTAAAATTTTTTAAACTGTTTAAAATGTTTTAAAACAAAATATTTAATGTTCAAAATTTTAACAATCTGATTATATTTGCATAGTTGCTAGAGTCTATATGTGATGTGTTTGAAAGCGACCATTACTCTTTCTGCAGTCAAGTGTCCAAGGGGAACATTCTACAACATTTCCAAAACGTCAAAAAATGAAGAGCCGAAGTGCCTTCCCTGTCCAAGGGGCACTTATCAATCCGAAGAAGGCAGAGAAGCATGCGTCGCATGCCCGGATCACAGATCAACTGTGACTGTACAATCCAAGAATGTTTCCGAATGCAAAGGTAATTGTTTCATATTTGCTCTGCTTGTAGCGTGCATAGAAGTAATTGATGATATTTGATATTTGCTCTGCTTGTAGCATGCATATAAGAAGTAATTGATGAACTAACTGAATTTAACTAGGAAACAGGGTTAATTCTCAGATTTAGAGGGCGATGTTAAGTGAAAATTTTCTATAACCTTAGTTTGGAATTTTGAGGGCACGTTGCGAGCTTGCTCGTGACAGCAGTGGCACATTAACCATATATATGTGTGTGTCATGCTTTGTTACATTGGGAAGGAATGTGTAGTGACTCTCAAATCATTACAGCTCTTTGCCCACCCGGATCGCACTCAGTGACGGGGCTGGAACCTTGCGAGACCTGCCGCAAGGCGTACTTCCAGCCAGGCTACGGCACGACAGGTTGCATCGCCTGTCCCAACAACACCAGAGCCAGGAGACGGGGTTCAGTGAACGAAAGCGACTGCAGAGGTGATGTTGGCATTTTTAAGAACTAACTTTGCAACTGTTGAACATTTAAATCGTGTGCAACATATTAGTTCTATCAATAAATTTAAAAAAAACAATCACATCAAGGAAGGCTTCAGTATGAGTGAAACATCAATAGCCTCAATGACACTTCATTCCCATGAGTATTGATATACTTTTAGACATGTTTGTCGTTTTCAAAATAATTCAGTGAACTTCACAGAAAGTAGCAGAGCACTTATGTATTTTCTGGGAATCTAGAAATCAAACTGTGGTGCACAGTCGAATTTCGTCACTAACAAACTTTTACAATATTGAAAAATACCGCATGGAAAGTATATTGGAAACTCGACAATGCTACCATCTGATCCGGAGGACTGAATCGAATACACCGATATTCAAATTCAGATATTCAAAATTTTTAAATATTTCCACATGCTTAGGATAAACTTAAAGTACTATAGCTAGAAAAATTGTCTACATTTTGTCAAACCTTCCAGCATTGTGTCCGCCCGGTTTTGTGTCCAAATCTGGAGTGGTGCCCTGTCACAAGTGCCCAAGGGGGTTCTACCAACTCAAAATGGGTCAAAAGGCCTGCCACAGGTGTCCGCTACAGCACGAGATCTCTCCATCCGTTCCTCTGAGTGTTCTCAACTGCAGCGGTGAGTCTTTTAGGCATGATACAAAACTAAGATCTGCGTGTGGTAAGCGCAAACTTCAAAACTTCTAGAGTAACTGGAAACACCATTATTGACTCCTGTTGCAGTGTAACCAAACTGGAAACACTGTCAGGGACTTCAGTTTCATTGTAATCACGTTAGAAATATACTAAAAACCCTAATTATTAGATACTAGTACCGATCTTAACTGGTTTGCAGTCATATATTAGAAACATGTCAACGTCACTCACATTACGGTCACAATAGGAAGGTTCCTGCAGATTGCAGCCATTCTTAACTTGTAGAAAATTTGACAAAAATATTTTTTGTGCCTGCCCACCATTTTACAGCAATTTTCTCTCGAAAATGTCTTAAAAGTTGCAACATCATAAATTAAAAATACAAAACATTATGGTATTTTGATGTGGCCAAGTGCCCTGCCAAACTTTTTGTCGCATAACTAAAAATCTAATCTAGCCACCATCGAGACATTTATTATGAAAAAGTTTAAACATGGTGCGACCACCAGTTGCCCTGACAGAACACACAAGGCACAAGTACCTTTCTTTTGGGCAATATAAATACCCAGTACATTGAATCAATAGTCCTTGTGGAGTACTGTAGAACACCGCGCATCCACCCATTCCACATTATGTGTCCATTCCCAAATCTGTAAGATCTGAGAAAATACGCACAGTACATTTATATGTAAAATTGATGACCGGACAAGCGCCCGTCCCCCATTTCTTTGCGATTATCTCCAAAGTTTGAGTGGGCGCTTGTCCAGTATTTTACGGTATATCTGAGAAGGAAGCTTCACTGTTTTCTTTCTTTCAGCTGACACCAGTGCAAATGTCAGCGAGGCCTTGAGTGAAACCCTGGAAATCAGCCCTTGCTTCTCTGAGCCCTGTTTCAATGGTGGAAGATGCCAACTTCTAGCTTCCGGTTTCATCTGCATCTGCCCTCCAGATTACACAGGTATCACACTTATCAGCACAACTGAGATGCAAAGAAAAGTACCTTAATTCAAGACTTACCATAAAATACCGGAGGAGCATTCTACCCCACTTTAAATGAAAATTGGTTGAACCTAGACATGGGCGCTTGTGCGGTCAAATCGGGTGCTTAACATATAATTTGCATAATTTCCAAGTTTGGGAAATGTTAACAGTGTGCTCTTGAACAAAGTGGACACTTCCACTGTATTTTAGAGTACATTAAGGTACTATTTCGTGTGTATTCTTGATCTGTGCATTCAGCATCTCTTGTGTCATTTCTGTTAAGGTCCTGCTCAAGGCAATGTCATATAGGGGCATGTAAGGTACTAACAAAAGCTGCCTGGCCCATACGACGATATCTGTAAAATTGATGTCGCATACAAACAATAAATAAAATTTATATATACGTAAGTAGCTACTAAGAGGCTTTATCATGACGCATTTCATTGATTAATACCACAGAACCGCCAACATTCAAAGATGTTTTGTGTATTATATGTTACGAGTATACTCAGATGATCCAGTACAGCATTTACATATTAATTTAGTATTAGTGTGCATTACACTACTGTACTACACAATTCCAGTACTACACAATTCCAGTGTTCAAGACCTCTTCCAGCTTTGAGCATGCTCCTTTGAACTCTATTCCTCGGTTGACTCCCAAATCTCTCTCCGTGTCTCTCGCTTTCGTCCAGGCCCCTTCTGCAGGCACAGGGTCGACCACTGCCGCCACCGCCCCTGCCTCTTTGGGGCCGACTGCACGAGCTTTCTGGGAGGCTACAGCTGTGCCTGTCCCAACGGAACCAGGGGGAAGGACTGCCAGGAGGACGTGAACGAGTGCGACCTGGCACCGTGCCACCACAACGGCACGTGCTACAACACATTCGGCAGCTTCAAGTGCAGCTGCAAGGACGGTTTCGAGGGTATGTGCGCTTGCGTCGTTCGGTTCTAGGAGTTTGCCACAAGGTTGTTTTGAATGCTGAATTGCATTCTAACAGAAACTAACTCGGATTTCTTGACCGTTGGAAGCAAGGTATGCCGTCGCATAGCGCAAGCTACTGAAGTTGGCCACCTGCCAAGCACCCGCGCCGTCGACCAGCTACGCATGTTTGCACACGTCGTGTGGCAACACATGATGAGTCATCCCATAACATGCTTTGCTGCCTCGGTCTGCGCATTCTCCTTGTGGTTGCAAGAAAGATATAAGAGAGGATTAATAAGACGCGACAGTAAGCGTCAGCTCCGTTCCTTGTAAGATGCCATTCTGCATACAACTGTTTGATTTGTTGATCGAAACATAGCCGCAGATTTTCATTGGAGCTTCCGACTTTCCGTGTCTACCTCTGGCACGGTAAAACGAGAGGAGTAGGCATTTATAGGTGCCTATTCTGTGATGTATGAAGTATGTGAAATGTTTTTAGAAGACTATGTAAAAGAGCAAGCAGCAATGCACAAAGCAGAGGAAAGTGGACTACTATAAATATCTCAAAAGTTTGTGCGGTGTCTCTGGTCACGCTTTACCAATGTCCTGTGGATGATTCAAATCTCTCTGGGACATTCTTTGGATGTTGCGAGGAGATGTGTTTCATTTGGGTTGGCTAACTTAACTGACATCAGTGTCTACTCAAGTGTCTGTTCAGTGAGCTGTTTTGGTCCCCATGAAATGTTTCACAATAAGATATTCTGATAACATAGTATTCTCTCAAAGGTAGCATATGTTCTACCCATGCGGCGGCAAGAAACACTTCCTGAAACTGCACGGTTATTTCCTCGACGTCTATAGGTCTTGAAACGGAGTACTATAGCAACCAGAGTTCTCGTCCGAGTCTCACGCTTTCCAGACTCAAAAGATTTTTCTTGATACGGTTCATCGCTGCTTTCCAGGAACGCTATGCGAGGTGGACCTCGACGAGTGTCTCAGCACTCCGTGCATGAACGGAGGCACGTGTACCGACTTGCCAGGGAGCCTCAATTGCACATGTCCGCCGTCTTACGAGGGCCGCTGGTGCGAGACCGAAGTGAACATGTGCCAGAAGATGCCCTGCTTGAACGGCGCACTCTGCGTGAGCCACGGATCGCAGTTCCGGTATGTGTCAAATCTAGCCAGCCCCCCCCTCCATCGTTTTGTGTCCGTGCACATGTAACACAATAGTATTTTGCAATATGAAAAACAAGATCCCAGTTAGAATGATTCATTAGACCAATCATGTTCTATTATTTGTATATTGTTACATCTACACATAGAAACACTTCGATAGTTGAATGTTCAGTACCATAGTTGTCATCTTTTACAAGTGAGGCTGTTTTGATTGGGTTGCACTGGTAGCAAGAGATGAATGTTGTACCAAGTGGAGTGACAAGTTGACTCCGCCTCCTATGCTAGGTGTCTTTGCCAACCTGGGTACCGAGGCGAGTTGTGCGAAGAAGACATTGACGAGTGCGCGTCTCTGTCCTGCGGCAACGGATCGACTTGCACTAATTTTCCGGGCAGTTTTCGCTGTGTCTGTCTCCCGGGTTTTACGGGTCGTCTTTGCGAAACAGGTAAGTCCTCAAGATACTATAAAGCAAACTCATTTGCATATAAAAGGACTGTTTTTATGTATCAGCGTAAAGAGACCATGAAACATTTTCTAGATTTTGCTGAATACTGCTTAGACATAATCATTGATGTTTATAACATATATTATGTGTTTACTTTAGTTCCACATGCAACTATTCATTACAAAAAATGCCAGAGGAAATCGAGCAATGTTAAGCTCGCGAACTCTAGTAGTCTGAACAGGCTGTCAGCTGTTCTTTTGCCGGCTCGAGTAGTCAATTTTCACTGGAGCCACACGACTGGGTTGGCACTGTTCAGAACACATGCGATGCTCTGGACATTGTTAGAGTTTAACAATTATCCGTCACTGCAATATTTGGCTACAATCGCGTACGACATACTTTCTTGCAGATGTATCTCTATCGAGTGCAAGTTGAACGGTGACACATACACATATTCTGTTTCTGGATCCATGCCTTCATGTGCAAGTTTTTGTGTCCCACTAAGCACTGCACTTAGTAAGATTTGAATCCAACATTCTTTCCTGGTCGCTTTTAAGGGACACTGATACCCCTAAACTGTTTTCTTTTTAATGTTTTGCCAGGCAATTTAATATGGTGTCAGGAGACTACTTAATAAATATTTTGCTACAGTGTAACACATATTTTTAGTAAAGCCAAAAGAACTCAACTGCTCGAAACCGAAATACGAGCACGGAAGCTCAAGGCCGGAAGTCACGTAGCTACACCCGACCACATTTTTTTTTCTCCCCTTCTCTGGCGCGTGAGGCAGACGACAACGACGACGAATTTGCATGCACCGTTTGTCGTGCGATTGTTTCGCACTTATATTCCTTCCGCTCAATGTTCTGCGCTTTAAGATCGATTACCCGGTGCCACGAACAACAGTTCCAAAGTAGCGGCCCAACGTCCGTCGCAACGTTGGTCCGTCGTGAGCCGCCATCGTGTCGTCCAGCCTGCTGTATGTCCTCATATTGAGAATGACGTCTACATGTATTTCCTGTGATCTGTGCGACTTTTTTTTTTTTTTTTCGATCGACATATTTGCAATTTTTTGGAGGCCACAAAAGAGGGTTCATATTCTTTTCTATATTTAATATTGGATGTGTGCCTTAGATAATCCACGACTTTGAATATATTTGGTACACATAGTTTGAACTCCACGTGACCATAGAAAAGAGAGTGAGCGTGACTGAAACCGGCCGATTCTCGACTGTCTGTTTTCGGGCGGGTTTCGAGCTGCAGATTGTGTTTTGGGTAGTTGGGCTCTTATAGGTCATGGTCAAAAAAAAACCTCGGCGAGCACAAATACCCTGTCACTAACTTTTTAAACGTGCAAGTTGACGGTGAAAAAATGTTGTAAAAAACTGCTGCGAGTTCTTGAGACAAGGAATGGCGAGGAGTTTTGTCTGATGAGACTGTTTATCAGCTGAACATTCCGCATTTTCATTTCAGAGGCAGACCCAGACTTCAAGGTCTACTTTTCGGGAACCAGCACCCTCGACACTGCGGTCATTCTGGGTCTGAGGCGAAACTTGACCGAGCTAACTGCCTGCATGTGGCTCAAGACCACCGACCAGTTCAACTATGGAACGCCGCTCTCTTACGCCACCGACGACGTTGACAACACGCTCATGTTCACGGACTACAGCGGGTACCTTTATCATTACCTCTAAGGTCAAAATGGCACCCGTGTGTACAATGTTTGTTCTCTTGCTTCTGCCATATTAAGTGACTCTTGTTTCTCAAAATGTCTGGCACATTATTTTGATCAAATTTTTAGGTTCATGTTACTGAATGATAACAGTAGTTATTAGCCTTCGTGTCAATTATCACTGGTTCTGTGTTTTTGGGGTATATACGTTTCTTCAAATTCGAGGATGTTTTTTTCGAGGTTTGTTCTTTCTCCCCAGTTTTGGTGTTTTCTGGTGTCAACATTGCGTGTCGGACAAAACAACGGGGTTTGTCGGAGTTTATGGTTAAAGAAATCGGAGCATTCCCCAACCTACAGGGAACGTGCGCACGACTCAAATACTTGAAATACATGGCGGCACCGATAAGAAAAGTGAGTTGGATAAGGGAAGAAAGAAGTAGCCTCACAGACAATTCTCCGGTGGCTGTTCGGGGTCAACTGAGATTAAAGCTTCAAACCAAGATTTCTTCCCGCAAAAGTTGGGTTTTTCTTACTCGAGGACAGCTTCAATTCCGGGTTTTTGCGGTTTCCCCCGACTTCGATAAAACCCTCTTGGGGGTTACTTTTCGGAGTTTGTCGGCACGCACCGAAAACACGGAAACCTCGTTATCAGCCTTTGTGCAAGGAAAGAGAGTAACGGCATAAAATTGACGGACACGAAGCCGCCCCATCGCTTCTTCCTATTGCACCCGTGTGAAGTTAAATGAACTTAAATTCTCATGCTTTCTTCGTGCCTTTCTGTTGTTCCGTCAAACTTTTGCGGGATGCTCGATTGGTTTAGAATTCAATCTGGTTGATGCCTAGGTTCGTGCTGTACGTGAACGGCAGAAGAGTGGTGACCGACGTCACGGCCAACGATGGCTACTGGCACCACGTCTGCTTCACCTGGTCCTCGGCAGGAGGCAGCTGGGGCGTCCTCAAAGACGGGAGACTCGCCGAGCAAGGCACGGGACTGGCGGACGGCTCGAAATCCCAGGTGCGAAAGGTCGCGGGGAAACATCTCGTCGTTTACGATTGACGAGATGTTTCATGCTCAAATGGCAGTCTCCACCTGAGATTCGGGTGCGAAATAAATCATATAAGTGTCCGTTTGACGCCGCAGCTTGCAAATAGCAGAACACACACAAAAAAAAAAAAAAAATGTGAAGGCTTTTTTGAAATGAACATCCGCCAGCAGATCTGAGCGTGTGTGGTGCCATCTATAAGTAGCAGTGCCAACCGAATGATTTTTACCATCCTCCCTGTGCAAAAGAAAAAAAAAAAAAAAAACTACTTTTTTAGGCATACATTTTTTGCTGAAACCCACACTGATGAATTTTGAATACTATGATAAATGCACTGCCTAGATGCCTTTGTGAAATGTTTCAATGCACTGTGTTCATTAGCTTATTTATATTAATTATTTTTGACGCCCAAACGACGCACAGAAACATTGTGCGTATCGAAGTTTTTAAGGTGGTGTATTGTATGCATCACGAATTCAGCGCAAAGCACTTGTTTCTCATTTCAACCTCCAGCCGACGGGACACTCGTGCTTGGCCAGGAACAAGATGTCCGCGGTGGAGACTTTTCCGTGTCCGAGTCCTTCTCCGGAGAACTGACTCAAGTCAACATTTGGAGCAAGGTCCTCAACGCCAGCGAGATAACGTCTCTCCTGAATCGCTGCAGCTTCTATCACGGAGACGTTGTGGCTTGGACGGACTTCTTGGAAAGCCTTCGCGGGAGTGCCTTACGAAGCGCCTCGGCCTTCTGCCGTGGTAAAGCAAAGTATTCGTCGGTCTGTTGCTAAGCTATCTTTAAGATTAGAGTGGTTAGTTGTACGTGTTCTACATATGTGCTTCCACGATGTAATAGTTACTGTAACATTTTCAAAGAAAATATCCTTGGAAAGTATCATCTGCTAAAAAAAAAATTACCACCAACACACTTCCTAACCTGAAGTGGCATGCTCAAGCATTGAGCCATAGAGAGATAGATTTATCTTACACATGCTGCTGCCTCCTTTTTTTATATGTTCACGTTTCAGGTTGCCCCACACCGCCTGCTCCAACGTACGGTGAAGTCAGTTTCAGGAGCACCATTGTGGGTGCAGTGGCCACTCACACGTGCGACCCAGGGTTTGTGTCGCAGAGGGCCGACGCACGTGAATGTCGGGCTTCTGGCGAATGGTCACATCCCATCCCAATTTGCGTTGGTGAGTAGCTTGAGAGAAAATAAAATTCCCCTTTAAGTTTTCTGTACTCATTCTGTAGGCATACAGTAGAATCTTTCTACGGTAAAGTCAGTTTTATTAGGAACGGTCATCATTAGGTATCAGTATCAGTATCTCGAGTACTTACAAAAAAAAATTGGGGTGTGTGTATGTTTATACAGCCTAGAACTTGGTCTGCCTCAACGGGCGACGAGTCTCCCAGCTGTAGATGAGCAATTTAGCCAGTGCAGTACAACCGCTAGCCTGGGGTCTTTAACGTGCACCACGCAGTAGTGGTACACGACCGCACGCCGGTACGATGCTCATCCAGATCGAAACGGGCAGGGTTGGGGATTGAACCCAGGATCCCTGGGTTCGAGTACTTCAAACTGGCCTCACTATGTGCATATCCGTTATATGTCAGTCTTTACTATAGGGGAGTTGCTCTGTATGACATCATCCCCCTTGTCGGCCTGCTGATATGGCCTTTCGGAGTGTAGTTCTTGTACAAGAAGAGAAATAGGTACCTAGGTCCTTTCTTTAAATGACGAGATCAACTGTCTCGCAGTAGAAATGTAAGTTTGGATGGCTAAAGCTAAAAAAAAAAAGAGTTTTACGATGCCCAGCAAAAGAAAGTTTACAAATACAAGAAACAATATAATGTTAAACAAACCCGAGGTCTGCGCCTTTAATTTTGTTAAAAAGTGATTGGAGCAAGTCGAAATTTCACAATTGTAGATGCACATCAAGGGTGATACTACCGTATCTGCAGAGACCTTAGTGCGTACAAATTTATGTCTACAGCGGCAGACTATCCATTATCCCGGGGGGGGGGGGGAGGGGGGGGTGACGTTATTTTAGCTGGAGATAACTAATGAAAGCACCTGGGATTCCACTTGTCGTGTCTGTGCAGTAAGTCAACGCGGCGTCATTTGTTTACATGCCACTACTAGATGCACATTACATGGTACGTAAACAGCGTCAGGCAGGTCTTGGCTCACCAGGGTGCAGAGCCCCGATTCCCACCGAAGTCTACGCTTACTGGTCTCCACGTTGCTCGAATTTTCAGGTGTTTTTGCGGGATACCGCCGGACCCAGTCAACGGAAATGTCAGAGGTTCGCTGTTTCACTACAACGGCAGGGTAACGTACGTCTGCAACAAGGGTTACAACATCGTCGGACCCACGCAGAGAATTTGTCAGGAAAACGGCCGGTGGACGAGCCATGATCCACAATGCGAAGGTGAGTCAGCAAGTTTCGAGTTGCATATTTGTTGGGGGCGACGTTTGTATGCTTTCTTTTGTACGAGCACGGAATAGACAATGTTTCTTCCTAAAGCCACTTACAAGTGACTATAGGTCTCTCATTGGTTGTGGTCTGTAAATGTGTAATGTGCATCGGTCTACACATTGGTGAACATGGACCACTACAATCTCAAAAGACACTAATGCGACATCAGCTAAGAACTAACAGAAAGAATTGAATCGTGAAGTGTAGGCTAAGTGCTGTAACTGGCCACATCCTGTGTCTATTTCTAAGATGTAGAATGTGTTTCAAAAAATTTGCATGTTTTTTTTTTTTATTGCAAAAATAAACTATGCATTGCCAAACACCCAGTCTCTGCCCAAATGTAGCACAAGCAGTCCAAACCAGATGCCTAAGTTTCAGAAGTAACCATCATCTTATTCAAAAGTTTCAACAGAAGAAGTCACCTTATTCAAAGGGGATCTTTTTTCAAACTTTGAAGAGAAATGGGACTTGTTCTTGGTGGCTGACACCATTCATCTTCAGTAACTCATAGGCCTCGTCGACTGCTATTTTTCCATCGAAACTTTCCAAAAATTGCTCGCAACTTCTGAATAAGATAACGGCAAGCTCAGAAACTTTAGCATTTGGTCCAGACTGCTAGCACAACATTTGGTCAAAGAGTGAGTGTTGGGCAATGAGCTTATTTTAACGGCGACACTGTAAATTTGTTTAGGCGTGTATATAGCCTTGGACACAAATGCATTTCGCTTCCGACTCGTGATGCTTCCAACCTCTTTGTCTTCAGAAACGCTCTGCAAACTCCTCCCAAACGTCACAAACGGACGGATCATGCTCGCCAGCGGTCCCCTCAGACCGGGAGCCAAACTGGACATCGTCTGCAACTCCGGCCACAAGTTCGCTCCGGAAGTGGCATGCACGGACGACGGAACGTGGAGCGTCCCGGAGGTCGTCTGCCAACCGGCCAACTGCTCTGAGCCGCCCACCGTTCCTCACGGCGACGTGACCGTGGTGAAGAACCCCGATGTGCGGCGAGCGAACGTCCGCTACTCCTGCAACCAGGGGTTCGAGCTCGTGGGGGAAGAGGTCGTACCGTGTTCCGAGAGCGACGTTTGGGTCGGCGCCGTTCCGACGTGCAGACGGGTGTCGTGCCAAGCTCCGCCCCGCTTCGCGAACGGGGTGTGTGAAGCGCAACGACGGGCGTATGTCTTCGGAAACACCGCGAGGTTCGTCGCTACTCCTAACGTCTTTGTCGTTCTTTAGAGTGCACAATCAGACAAGCCTCTTCCATAAACCTCTCTGCTCACCATGATTGCTGGTTCTTTCCTCTCCATTGTTCGCTCTGCTAAAGTGCAGAGAGTGGAGTGCTTTGTAAAAGAAGCATGTCCCGCTATTCTTAACCTGCAACAGACTATAGACCAAAGTGCCATTAACTTTGAGGAGAAAAATGTACACCTTGTAGGAGAACCAGAATTAGCAACAGTGTGTACAAAGGTCACGAGTAAAACAAGACTGGTGGCACTTAAAACATCCGAAGCCTGGTGGTGTTGCTCACCGGGAAGCTATTTGGGCAGATGGCTTTCTTCAAGCAACATCAATGTTGTGCCATGTTGTGTCATGCTAGTGTGAAGAAAAGGGACCTCTCTCCAAAACATAGTATTGGCTGTCGCTGCCTAAAGGAACATATCTGCCCGAGGTAATGCATGTCTGTCTCGAATTTGTACTTCGCTCGGCATGGCACATTCCCTCACATAACTTCCTAGCTGCTGTCTTTGCAAGCTAAGAGTCTTTTCCTAGCGGCAGCTGCATTAGCTGGCACGTGGCCCTTTATCGTCGCGTGTTTACAACGGGACACGGAAGTGAGAGTGAACGTCGTAAATATAGCTCGTGCTGTTGGAATAATCGGCGGTGGCGTCGGTTAAATTACAGGTGCCGCTGTGACCTAGGCTACACGCTGCTTGGGGAACCCACGGTAACGTGCTTGTCCGACGGCAGCTGGTCCACACCGCAGGTCCGCTGCACTCCGGTGCACTGCCCCAAACTGCCAAACCCGGTGCGCGGCCAAGTGGCAGCCGCTAGCCACAGCTACCAAGCGGTTGCCTACTACAGCTGCTACCACGGTTACACGCTCCTGGTACCGGATCTTTTCCACACAAATTTTAAATGGGGTGCAGTCTATCGATAAAGACTGTACTACTGAGTGTGCCATGCTTCGGTTATTGGAACGGTTTCGCCTCCATCGCCAAGCAGCTCGATTGACAAACTTTATGGAATCGGTCGGGCAGAACTAAGAGTGCATTTAGCACGTCTCATTTTACACCAGAACCATTTAGATCAGGTCTGCGAAGCCAATTTTTGGATCTGCGAAGCCCTCGCCTAATGGTGAGCGTACTAATGGAAACTGGAAGAGAAAATTGACCGCATCTCCACGTGGTGAATGATGTTGGTTGGGGCGAAGCTCTGGTGGTGCTTGTCTGCGTAGACGCTGAGCCGCAGCATGCCGAGCCTTTCGTTCGTTTTCATCCATGTCAGAAAGAGAATGTGTGGTATGGAACGTGGTTATATACGCATTTGAGCATTTGACCGCAGCGCCCTCTCGTCTATAAACGTTGAGCCAATGCATGCGAAGTTTAACGCGATTATATACGCATTTGACCGCAGCGCCCTCTCCTGTATAGACGTTGAGCGGCTACATGCAACGTTTCATCCATGACAGAAACCCCAGGTCTTGAGTTACTACCACATCTCAGAGCCCCCTACTCGTCCTGTCGCTGCGCAAACAGATTTCAACTTTTTTTTTTTCATCATTTTTTCTCTTTGTTTCTTTTTTTTTTTTTGCCCTACACGAGCACGTGAGCTCATGAGCTCGTAATTTTTTTTATCATTTTTTTTTTTTTGCCCTACACGAGCACGTGATGCTCACGTGCTCGTGAGCACGTGATCTCACGAGCAGAAGCACGAGCACCCGACGCCGGCCTACGGCGGACGGACATACGGACATGGCTAGCCCCTAAGGAGCATCGCCCCTAAAAACTCTTTGCTTTGAAGTAGCCTGAAGAAGGCAACACCAGATGTATGGGCCGTAGCTTGCGCCGAAAATCTATTTTTACTAAATGCACCGTCACAATCGTGTCCAAACTTCTGCAGGGTGCAAGCTCGAGGAAATGCAGGTACGATGGAGTCTGGAGTGGGAAGGAGCCATCCTGCGTCACCGACAAGTGTCCACCTCCGCTCCCCGTCATTAACGGACGGTACAGTTTTTATCAGAGCTTCATTATGATCGAGTTACGCTAGACTTTAAATGACTTACATTTTGCACTTGCCTAACAATTAATGAATTTAGAAAAAATTCATTTGAACAGCCCCCACTACACATAAATAAAGAACTAGCATTTTAAGTGTAGTCACTGTCTTGTGAAGAGCAGCAAAGCCCGAGGCAAAATCTAAATCAAGAATTTAACATATTCAACATATAAAACTTCCAAGGTTTCTTTTTTTTTTTTTATAGATTTTTAATCTCTAGTTTTCTTTTCAAGAAAGTTACTATTTATCTCAGTGAACAAGCTGTCACATAGTTTTTCATGCAAATCCATGTGACAGATCTCACGTGACACAGTGGTTCGAATCCAGATGAAACCATCCGGTATATTTTTCTTATCACTGGCTTACAGAACAATTCTTTCTGTCCATACCGATACTATAACACTTTCGTCGTTAGCATGGCCTCTTTATGTTGTGGCACATGTGCTAAGCAGGGGACCACTCTCTAGCAGTGCATTTAACCGTCGCAATAACAGCTGCTGGAGTTCACAACATAGCTCGAATAAAACAAAAATGTCAATTTAACTCGAGACAAACGGCAGTTAACCAGTTTTCCCCGATTTCATCGCAGGATCACCGACGCCAACTGGACCGTTGGAGGTCACGTGGACATCACCTGTTCACCAGGCTACGAGCTGCACGGACCCTCGAGACGATTCTGCGGGGAGGGCGCTCTATGGATGCCGCTCGCTCCGCCCCTCTGCGTTCCGAGGAAGTGTCCGAAGCCGACGGAAGTGGCCCGCGCAGTGGCATCCGTATCTGTGGGCTACGTAGGGAGCGTGCTCGAGTATGCCTGTGAGGAAGGATACATTCTGACAGGAGCCAAGACCTTGACGTGTACTAGGGAGGGTCAGTGGAGCCCACGGTATCCGAGATGCGTCCCAGTGGACTGCGGATCACCACCGGCGGTAAGCAGAGGTTTGTGGAGACGCTCTCGAATGAGGAACTTGCAGTGGAAACTGCAAGTTCCTCATTCATTCTAAAAAAGAAAGTGTCTTTCATTTGTCAATATAAAAATATGTAAAGAAGCAACGTGTTTCTACAAGGATTTAATAGACACAGCCACAAAGATGTTAACTGGCTGGAAAATGGCAGCCTAGAAATCTAAGGTTGGCTGTCAAAAGACATAAGCATTCCCACTGGACTCTATTGCAAAAACAAACTGTCTAAAAAAAAATTATTTTATCCTTTTGATACAGGGGCTCATCAGGCAGAGCCGAGACATTTATCATAAATGAGACACTAATTGGTCAGAATGTGGCAGCCTTTCATTACTCGTGTTTCTTTCCACAATTAACGTCTTTCTTTTTTAAGGAGGAGTTTATCTAAGTCAGTTGATGTGGCTGTGATAGTAGTAAAGGTAGTACATAGAGTACAAAAAGCATAAACCTAGGTAATGCAGAATTTCAAGCATGCTCTGGATTACATTAATTGATTAGCTGAGCTTTGAACATTGGGAAATATGTAAGCAGGTGCATACCGATATAAAAGAGAAGCTTCGATGCTTGACCGCCGTTATATCACTATCTTTTATTTGTTGTTGTCATGTCCTAAGACTATATCTTACACGAAACGTTTCGTAGGTTTGACTGAGCAAACTCTCTTAGTCAATGTCTCCACTAGCCTGAACAAGGAGCCTCCATGTGGGATGCAAAGCCAAAAAATGATAAACACTCGTGTTTCTGTCTCGTAGTTGGAAGACGGTGAAGCAGACATAGAAAATGGCACGTCATACCTGGGCATCGTGAACTACCGCTGTCGCACGGGGTTCACCCTCGTGGGCACCGGGACGAGAACCTGCTCTGCCAACGGAACGTGGACCGCCGACCCCCTCCAGTGCAACCTTGTCTCTTGTTCCAAGCCGGAGCCAGTTGCCCACGCAGAAATTCTCTACGGCAGCACTTGGTGCGTTCTCAATGTTATACCATGCCACTTTTGTTCTTGTCAATACACTGCAATAAACCTGAGAACAGAAAGCCCTAACAAAACTAGAAGACGCCGCAATATCTCAAATGCAATCCTAGTGCACACGTCGACAACTCGCATACAACGCCTTGTCTGCCGTCAAGCACCAAGATTTTCTGGCATGTATTGCGGTAGTACCCTATCGGTAACCAATCCCAAAAGCACATAAAACTACTATTACAATGAAATTAGCAAAGCTCTGCAATGAACCAAACTTCATTTGCTACGATTCTTGAGGCAAAAGCGAGTATGGGAATCTACCATTTTTTCTATCGCTACGTATCTCGTTTCAAACAGGTACGGCTCCAGCGTCCAATACAAGTGCGACCACTGGTTCAAGCTGCACGGACCGGAGCAGCGGGCCTGCACTGCCAACGGCACGTGGTCCGACGTTGCTCCGACGTGCGTCCCAACACCTTGCTCCATCTCCGAGACGCTCGAGCACGGAACAATCCACTCTTCGCCGCCCGTTGCCCTCTTCACGTGCAACCGCGGACACCGCCTCCTTGGGCCGAAGGTCCTCCGTTGCCACGGCAATGGAACGTGGAGCGGACGCGCTCCAACCTGCGTGCCGATGAACTGCAGTCTGACCGACGTGCCCGCCAACGGGAGGCTGGTTCAGGACGACGCGACCGGCATCACATCGCGGATAGTCTGCGATCCGCGGCATCGGATCGAGGGGGAAGAGAGATGGACCTGCCAGCTTGACGGAACGTGGCTGGGAGAAACGAAGTGCGTCTTGTCCGAGTGTGGGCCTCCAGATCCGCCCCTGAACGGCGTCGTGTCTGGCACGGATTTCAAGTAAGCGGAGGAGGCTCGAGTCGGTTGTAAGGCCTGTTCGCAAGTACATCGCAGTGCTGTCTCAGTGCTGAAAAGCAGCCAAATCAGCAGCAGCGAAATCACTGCTGCTGATGCAGCAGTGATTTCGCAGTATCTCAGTGCTGAGATGCATGTGTGAACTGGCCGTCGACTGTTGGCTCTGTTTGTGCAAAACTCCAAAGGTTTTACCTGTGGGTAAAGATTCGGCAAATTCAGCTGAAAATAAATTTGCCAACACACAAACAAAACTGAGATTTTGTGTCATCCCCTCCGTGTCTGGGGGCTTAGATTATGATGTTTCCTAACAAGCTCGCCCGCCTACTTTAGCTTCTTGCAATGGAAACAAAACTTTGGGAATAAAGAGAATGGTGCTTTAAATGCAGTGTTCCATTCTCTAAATGTACACCAAATACACAATGCCTTGTGGCTGGAGGACTTTATGCACTACTTTCGTCACAATCTAAACCCTGACGCAATAAAACTGAAATAATGAACACGCCTGCACACAAGCATTTTTGCTTTTGTGGGCCATCTCATTTCTATATGTATTTTTATGTCAAATAAAATCATTATTATTAATATTATTATTATAACTACTATTAGATTATGTTTCCCAACCAGCTTGCCTTTATAGTTTCCACTCTGGTAAATTTCTAGATTCTGACAGAGAGAAAAGATGGAATGCTTTTTCTCTCCGCATCCTTTAAAGCAGTTTAGCAGGCGATGTTCATCCCAAAACATATTGCTGTCATAGTATTTCGAGACTAAATGGCAAGCCGCAGCAAAGGAATTCCCCGTCCTTTACTGTTTTAACGACAAAAGTTATTTCCTTGTTATCTTCGCAGCGTAACAAGCATCGTTCACTACCACTGCAACACGGGTCACAGGCTCCAGGGCAACCCGCACCGCACCTGCCTCCCCACCGGAACGTGGGGTGGCCTCGTCCCCACCTGCGAACCCTTCGCCGTCTGCAACGCGACCAACGCCGGCGCCGCTGAATGCCCGGCCGAAGAATGCGCCATTCCGCCGAGCCTCGCCAACGGAAGAGTAACCCACGAAACGCTCGCAGTCGGAGGCACAGCAAGGTACTCCTGCAACCCTGGCTTCCGATTGGTCGGCGCCCCGACCCGTCTCTGCGGGAGAGGTGCAACGTGGGAAGGCAGAGCACCCTCGTGCCGCCCCAAGAGGTGCCCTCCCCTGCAAGCGTCGCCCGAGCACTCCCACGTCGACTACACCGGGTTTACTCTCGGACACAACGCGAGTTACTCCTGCGACGAAGGCTACTCCGGGAAGGGAGTAGCCACGCGGATGTGTCGGGCGGACGGAACGTGGGAAGAGAACGGAGGGTTCGAGTGCGCTCCGGCGGTTTGCCGACTGCCGACAAGCTTGGATAATGGGAGTGTGGATCCGGAAGGGCTGTGGTTGGGAGCGGTGGCCCGTTACGTCTGCGACGACGGGTTCCAATTACGAGGAAACGATACGAGGACTTGCGGCCCGGACGGGAGTTGGAGTGGGAACGATGCTGTCTGCGACGTCATCTCAGGTAGGCAAGGTTCTAAAATGGATCGGAGTAGACACCCGACCACGTGCGCGTCGGCAAGCTAGGCACTAAATCGTGTCAGCTACGTGTAAGTGCATTGCAACGCAAAGATACCGAGCTCGTGTTCGTTAGTAATGCTGCGAGCTTATTTCACGATGCACCTCGGTCTGCCAGGACCGACTCCAGAGCGCGCCAGAGATCAGCCGTCGAAAGCGCGCTGCATCGCGGGAGTGGACCAACCGACGCCGCGGACGCCAGCACGGGCGAAGCTGCTTGGAGGCTGGCGTGGTTACGAGCTCCGCGACTTGGCGTCTTCGACGCGTTACAACCTGGCCATTTTTGGTTGCCCCTACCCACTCCCAGCAGGAGCTGAATAGGCTGGGAGAGAAGGGAAATCCGGTTCAACAGGGCTCGCGCGCAAGCAGCTTGCCGCTGTATTTTTGCGGAGCTGTGCTGCTTTAAAGTGCATAGTGACGTAACGACGTTCAATTTTAAATAATCTGTTGGCGTTTTTTTCTTTAGCAAAAAATTGGTGTCTGTGGTGTGGCCAGAACATGGTTGACACTTAGACGATAAATTACAAGCTAGAATTTCATTGCAGTATCTCTTTAAAGTCAACCCAACATTCTTTTTTTTTCTTCTTTCCAGGGACAGACGAATCAATTGCTTCCCGAGCCAAGGTACAGTCACCATAAATCTTTATTTCCCATCGAGTGCGTGGCAGCCAGCGAATAAATCCGACTTACGCAACGTCTGAGCCTTCCACGCTGCGGCGTCTTTACGAGGGCGTGTCTGGCCACGTCCTCGAGTCTATACAATCTCGCATCTGGGATCAGGACGAAGACGACGACGAAGAGGCCGCCACCGTCCTGGTTGCACTGATCTGCTCAGGGCTGCAGATGTCTTCGAGGAACAGCTTTGCCAGGTTGCTCAGTCTCTGGTTCGTGGACTCGGAAAACCTCAACATGCAGTCGATCACGGAAGGGGTCGCAATGTCTGCGCAACAAGAAGGTCCCGGTTTTTGAAACATAGTTTAGAGGCACCCTCGGGGCTGTTCCTGAGACGACAATGTTCAGAGCTACGCTTCTAAACCTGCGATTTAAGCGTCCCCAAAAGGATGGAGCCGAGATTAGGTGTACAGTCACCGACCGATTTTTCGGACGGCGATATTTCGGACACGTCTGATTATTTGGATGTTTTTGCCAAACCGTCACTCACCCCACAGAGTTAGTGTACAACATTGACCGAAATTTCGGACGCCAAAAGCTTATTGCTCGATATTTCGGACATAATTTGCGTGATTTCCTCAGTTTACAGTTACAAAACAGCCGCTGCGAGCTTAGTCACCGCCATTTTGGTTGTTTTGATTTTGCCCTGTAGCCTCAATACCACGTCCTACGCAATAAACAAGTTGGGATGAGGCTATAGCCGGGTTTTCCGGTTCCCCTATAGCCCACAAGGCTACCGTCTGCCCATTCTTTTGGTTCTTCGAGTTCTTCTCGTGGTCCGTGTTTTTCGAGTGCGACCGCCAGAAGAGCGGCTGTCTGCCGTTCTTGTGGTCTTTGAGCGTGAAGGTTTTTTGCCGACAGGCTTAGTATTGAAGCGAGCTTGGTGGACTAAACGTCTCCAAATAGTGCCAAATGGCGCCAACTTCAACTTCGCTGTTTGTGACAACGAGGGCGCCGACAAAGCGCAGTGCCGTGATCAAAGAGATCAACAAACAAGTGAAAAGCGAACAATATAAAGCGGAAGTTGCTTGAGAACTTAATACTGACATCAAGCAAGTAGAAAGTGGCCAATATGCAGCGGAATATGCGCGAAAATTTAATATTTTGGCTGAAATCGATTTTTCGGACCGCTTGATTATTTGGACTTATTTCGTGGTCCCCTTCGAGTCCGAAAAATCTGTCGGCGACTGTGTCTTTCATAAAGGTGAAAAAAAGGAGAGAAAGAAGATTGTGATGGGCAGTGATTTGACGCATGCACAGCTTCGTCGAAGAGATACGAAACTTCCATAAGTGCCAGTGGATAAATCCTCCTTTCCTATATCCTCTCCACTTTTCACCTTGCCCCAACTTGGCTTTCCTCACAGCTTAGGAGAGGGAACGCTAAAGGCCCGTTCACACTCTTGCGACTTCTTAGAACGTGGTCCCTTAAAACCTCTTACAACGAGAGGACACAGTGGCGCCATCTATCGGGTCGCAGTGCAAACTTGGCAGTCCGGCATATTTTCTATTTCTCTCGCGCATTATCCTTTCCTTCTTGGCTCGAAAAACTTTGGTCAACGTTATAAACGAGCTTTTCTTATAGGTATTACGCACATTTGACCTCGGAACTCTAGCAAAACCTTCGCTCTTGTGAAATGCAGTTCCAGGGTCACCGCATAGATGGCGCCAGAATGCCAGTGTGTTCCCTCGTCCTAAAAAATTTTAAGAAGTTTTAACAGATCTCGTCTCTCTCGCTCGTACTCGGTTGCAAGAGTGTGAACGGGCCTTAAGATGATTATGTTCTGCGCAGAAAACCGAGGTTGTACGTCTCCTTTTAAAGGGGAGAAGCAAGTCGAAAAGCAGCAATATTTTGAAAAAAAATATGGTAATTTCATGTATAGGGTGTTTTATCATCTTTGAACCTTCATATTTTATGTATTAAATAATAAGGATTGAATATGATCTCGGAATTAGTCAAATATGAATTTGAAAAATTCATATTTTTCGCCTAAATTTTGGCCATTTTCGTGTGCGAGGTTATTTAAATTGTGACGTCGCCCACCATAGCATTTATCTTGAGGAGTAGGTCTAGCCTTCTCCTTTTCGTAGCATTCTTTTGTAGCTTTAATCTTTCATGGAAAGTTATTAACAAAAAATTCTTTTTTCCCACCACGAAAGAGCGTTGCTACACATTTATGGTAAAATTCTAACGCATTTTTCTCTTTTTGTAATTTCGGAGCGTCTTCACAGTTTGTACAGAGGGATGTTTCACAACATAATTAGGCATGCATATGCTTTAGGTTTTGTATAATGCAATTATTGAGGTTTGGTTAGAATATATACTTCTATATTTATGAAAACTTAAAAAAACATTTGTTTGCCCTTTGAAAACAATGTTTTCGTGATTTCCAACATTTTTTTAAATAGAAGAGGTAGAAGAAATAACAGAAGATGCAGATGAGCTGATGAACTTTCAACGTCTTGCACACTCGAAATTGGGAACACTTTTTGTTCCCAGTCTCGGGTGTTCAAGCCGACAAAAGAGGTCTCACAAACATTATTTTTGTTGTTCATTGCACTCAATGGTTTAAAAGGAACTTAGCTTATTTCACGAGGCACTTCTAAATGGGTTGCATGTGCACAAGAACATGTTTTTTGTTTTTTTTTTAATTTGTTTGGCATGTGCACTGCATTTAGCACATAAAAAATAGCTACATCTAAGCAACAGATTTATGAAAGATCAAGCACTATAAAATGTAAAAATTTAAATCAGTTATTGTAAACAATTAAAAATAATGTTTGCCCACGACACATGTCCCCCTTAAAAAGCCACTGAAAAAAAAGAAAAAGTTCTTTTAAAGGGCAACTCCGCTTCATTTATGATATTTAGAAAACTATGCAGCCCTCTTCAGTATCATATAGGAAGACCCCATGTCAAATATTACGATCTAATTCCGTCTATATATTTAATAAACTGGCCAGCAAACTTTCAAATGAGCCAAGTCGCCGAAATCTGCCAACTCTAGCGTGCGACGCGAGGCGCAATTGTCAGCGCAGTCAATGCGACGGAGTTGGAGCGGCAAACGTTGAACCACTACGCCAGAGGCATGACTACGTAATTCTCACGTTTTGTTTGTTTTTACTTCTCAGAGCGAAATTGAACGATGACGTCATGAGTTTCTCCTCCCGGTGTTGGTTCTACGGCATCCACGAGATCACCGTAACGCAGATGCGCTAGTTTGCGCTGCACTGCGCGTTTATCGCATGTCCGGTTTCTCCACTCCTCCTTCTCCTCTTTCGTGTTCTCCCCTTCCCCCTCTCCCCCGGGCCATCACCGTCCACGCCATGCGAAGCGACTCTGCCCGCGTCGCGTGTCCTGTACCTCGCCCCCACGAACGTCACAAGACCACGTGGTTCGACGTGACGTGGCCATGACTCTGATGACACGAGATCAATGTTGCCTGACGCAACCGAAGTTTCGGTTTCGGTATCAGCTGATGTTTAAATTGAGATTACACAAATAATATTCCACATTTCACGAATCCGAAGACGTAGAGCTGTTTAGTAGTGCTTTGTGAAATGGAATCACATGTAAGCCTCAATTTTTCGGAATTGAGCGGAGTTGCCCTTTAACAATCTGGTTGGGACACGCATGCCAAGAAATAAATTTCACGGGAAAAAAAATTTCTTTTAGAGCAATATTGACGGCATGAGACGTGATTTAGTCGGTAGTCACCTCCTTTCCACTTGTTTTTCTCTCGGCACTTCAAGTGCGTGGAGGAGTGGTGGATCGGCTTGGCCATCACATTAAGGTGGAGAGTGTATGACCATCTCGTTGAGGTGAAAAGAGTGTACGACCATTCCGTGACGTCATGGACTTAGCACACAGAATTTGAATTAAATCTCGTGCCGTCAATATCGCTCTAAAATTTAATTTTTTTTTTGACACGCGTGTTTCACTTAAATTGTTAAAAAAAAACATCTTTTTTTCTGATTTTAGTGGCTCTTTAATTGTCGCCCCAATTCTTTCCTAATCCCCAAGACCCACTGCAGACGGTGCAACGCGAAGCGCAAGTTCGTCTGCTTCATGCACAAAAATAGTGGGTAGACCTGAAGGCATCTAGCATTGAGGTCTACCCACTATCCTTTCAATATAAGCCAATCAGAGCCCAGCGTCATTCTGACGTCACTGCAACTCCTGCGCGAAAAGCAGATGACCGCATATTCTCTGCAATTTCAGGGTTGTTGTTACGAGCTGTTCTTTAGATGCTTGCGCTGTGACACGAACTGCTGGGATAGGTCCGGATAGAAACCGGTGAGCAATTGTGAGACGTATGAAGTGGCAGCGGCCAATCACGAACGCAACATTTTTATGCGACTCCTGTAGCGGGGATGATGACGATGTTTGACCTTGTTTTGGTTTTCTATGAACTGTTTACGGTGCTAAATGGTCTTGGAGATCAGTTAGTATTTGCAACACCATTTAGGCCCGCTTCAGACGGGGCAACTTTTCCAGCAATTTTGAGGTTGCTGGCGGGTTGTTCCCTAGCTTTCCCTAGATCGACACGAACTGCTGAGATCGGGTCCGGCTCGAAACGGACGAGCAACTCGAACAACTCGGAGCCGTTTGAAGCGGCAGCAGCCAATCAGGGACGCGATATTTTCACGTGACACCCTTGTGGTGGTGATGATGACAGCTAAAGACTTGGTTCTGGTTTGAAATTGATCGTTTTTGGAAATAAACCTTTTCAGAAAGATGAGTTAGTATTCTCAAAGCCATTCAAAGATATAAAAACCCGTTTTTAGTGCGTAGCTGGGCGTCTAAATAGTGCAAGAAAATTCAAAGTGAATGATGATGATAGCAAGTTGTAGCAATTTGGTTGCTGCGTGTGAACGCGGACGGCCCGTGTTGCTGGTGTTGCGACGTCAAGTTGCTGGGTGAAATTGCTCCGTCTGAAGCGGGCCTTAAAGATACAAAAAATAATGTTATTAACGATGGTGACGAGAGAATGTAGTGGTTGCAGCAGTCTTGTGCAACAGCCATTGCAACACCAAGACACTGGGAAAGGTTGCTGTCTGCAGCCGGCCTAGAGTTACACAGTGATCATACCCTGGCTGTGTTCCAAATCTTACCGCCGAATTCAGAAACCTCACTCAAACTACACTCAAACTGAAGGGCCCCTCCACTTCCTCGAGGAAGGCGCGAGGGCCGGCGCTGGCCAATCGCGAGGACGGATCCGCCGTCGCGATTGGCCAGCGCCGGCCCTCGCGCCTTCCTCGAGAAAGTGGAGGGGCCCTTCAGTTTGAGTGTAGTTTGAGTGAGGTTTCTGAGTTCGGCGGTTACTCGAATGGATCTGAGTTACCCTGGTGGATCATGTCAGAGCAACGCTGGATGCAGGTAGGTTTTCAAATGCCAAGGTACAGAACCTCTACCCTACAGTGAGATCCGGTAAACTTTGGAATACGGCCCTGACTCTTATCTTGTCCATAAAATATCGTAAAAGAAATAAAGGGTTTTAAATAGAGTAATAATTTCGAAGTAGCATCACTGATAACGCCGCTGCTTAAGGAAACTACAAGACCATCGTTCCTCGAGAATGATTCTGCACCTCTTGAAGTAGTCTCGGGCAATTTATATAAATACTTAAGACTTCACTCAATTTGGAAATTCAGGGGGAAAATCAGATTGCGATACACGCATTACAGAAGCTCCTTTCAAAACAACTCTCTGAAGATTTCTGCTTGAGTGATCATTTCGTCGGTAACGATTTTGAGCTAATCACACTTTCTTGTTTCTCTTGCCTCCAGAATGGTTTGCGTTCAAAGGTAGCCCCCAAAAATGGCTGATTTACCTGATTTGCAACCAGACAATCCAAGGTATACCAGTGTAGTAATGGTCGAAAGCACGGTTTCCTCTTGCGAGTTCGATAAGCAGTCAACCACCTTTGCAATGTGTTCGGGCTTGACAACTTCAGCGCGAAATGACTGATCTGGAAAATACATAAATAAGATAAAAATGGCACATAAGCTCTATCTACTCCCCGATTTGGGTCTTTCTGGTTTTGATTCTCATGTTGATAGAATTGTTTACCTGAAGCCAGATTGCAGATGCCGCCGATGGCGTACTCTTTCAGAGCATCGCTACTGCTGTCAAGCTGATCTGCGAATTTAATCGGTAAGGTTAATGACAGATTTCAAATGTGCGCTTGTGGGCTTACCTATGAAAAGGTTCACGATGTTCAGTCGTTTGAAATGTTCGTAGTTCACCGGATCGTAGGCGAAGTTGGCGAGATTGGCTAGAACTTGCTCTTTTGCCTCTGAAATGTCCGCGCACGCAGTTGAATTGGTCAATCGCAAATTGATCAGAGAATGCATACGCAGTCCGTGAAAATGGTCAAAACAAAACCCAGCACTCGGGGGCCATTCCCACCACTTACCCGCTGACTTGGTGTCCTGAAATTCTGTCACCAGTTCTCTCAGATACCTAAACCTCTCTTTTGGGTCGTACCGGGACATTTGCGGTGAATGGTCATTCAAAACGTCTCAAAAACTCGCATCTGCAGACGCCAAAACAGGCATCGAACGTCAGATAAACATCGCAGTGTGACACATGAGCAAGATGGAAGATGGAAGCCTTTTGGTGCTTTTTAGTCCTAAAACAAGATGGCAGATGGCAGCACCGTCTAATGAAAACATAAACAAGAAGCAAAAACATCTGTTTTTAATACCGCGATCACCAACGCGGCTAGTAGACCGCAAATATTACCGAGTATGACGGTCTACCCGTCCTTTTAGAGTTATACGCAGTTTCGTTTGCGTGTTGAGTTGACGCCGTTCAAAAATCGATCATACGAAATGGTCGAAAACATGTGTTGCAGCAGTGGGTGAGGAGCATGGGTGAGAAGGGAATCGGCAATAATCAAAGATGGCGGACAAGAACCAACCTCAAGGAGCCCAAGGGCAACCTTTAGTTAAAATAGGGCATTATATTCTAGGAGAAACCCTCGGCGTCGGCACGTTTGGAAAAGTGAAGAGTAAGTCTGTCTTCTGGCACGCACGGTGTCTCAAAACGCGCCCCGCACGAGCCCCTAATAACTTGCTCCTTGTGCGTTACTTCGCAGTACCGACGAGCAGTCATGCGTGTAGGCTCTTGACGTCGAAACAGACGTTTTCTGAATTGTGCCTACTGTATTATATTTGCGTATTCTGGCAGCGTGAAGAACTAAAGTGTCTCTTCGGCCTTTGAGCCGTCTTCTTTCGTTTTGCACCCTGTTTCAGAAGCGTAGTCGGCGCGATGTTCTCCGACTTGCAACTTGCTTTTCCTGGATTGCGAGCTCTGAAATTGCGCAGCGTATTTTTCCCGTGGAAATTTTCCCTCGTATTTTTCCCGAGGAACTCGGAGAAGTTTGAGGAGTTGGGTGACGCTTTTAGAGCCAGTGTCGTTACGAGGGGCTAGCTCGATGTAATAAACGAGTGCTTGCAACGTTGTTTACAATATGTTTCTATTTTGCTGGAGCCTTGAAACGCCGGTTTGTGTGCTTCAAATGACGTGTTGCTCGACCTTTCTCGTGTGTAGCGCAAATGTTTCGACCCAGAGAAAGGGTCTCGGAGGTGATGTCGCTCACCCTCCACCATATTCCTTGCTGGTACCAGTTTGTAAAAGAACAAAACAAATTATTTTTCAGCCGCCTGCCATCAGTTGACGGGCCACAAGGTTGCAGTGAAGATATTGAACAGGCAGAAGATAAAGAATCTCGATGTCGTGGGCAAGATCCGCCGTGAAATACAAAACCTCAAGCTCTTCCGGCACCCTCATATCATCAAACTGTGAGCTGCATGTCATTTTCGTGTCTGAAAACCCAAAATGTACAGCACATGCACAGACCTGCATGCTGTATGTGACCCGTGCACACCGCGGTTGGTTCGATTTTGCTCCAATTGCATTGTCCGCAGATGATGAAATTGCCGGAACTTTGTTGTGTTTGCTCGTATCTGCTTGTCATATACCATAGCAGGGCTGGGCAGAGATACTCCAAAACGTATTTGGGAATACAAATACTTATACATGTGTTTTAAGGCCCAAAATACAGATACTGAGATACATTTGTCTTTTATGCAACGGGATATCCCTGAGATACTTCTGCAAAAATGGCGAAAGACTATTCGGCCGGAATACACATACAGATACTTACAGAAATACATTTGTTCCCGAACGGTGCTAAGTGAAAAGGGTGTAGTTCGTGGCGACTTCAAATGCTAGTTTATCCTTGTGCTCCTTTTTCTGTGCCATTTTATGCTGTTCACCTTACCTCAAACCCTCTATTTATTATTAATGCCGCTAATAAAAAACATTTCATCCCCCGTTGAACCACATAGTTACAGAACGGTAAAGACTGCGTGCCATGCTTGACAAAAGGCGTCTGCTAGAAATGAACCCTGTTTTACCACAAGGGCGCATACCAAACTGTCGTATTATATGCTTCTGTGTCACCCATAGATTGGACAACAGGGCCATACTTTTCTCCACTAAACTCCTTTAGCAGCATTTTCTCTGCTAAATTGGAAAGAGTGGAGGGCTTTGTGAGAGGAGCTGATTTTGTTATTCTTGCAAATGACCTTCTTTAAACCAGTTTCTTTTTTTTTTTTTAATATTGGTGATTGAGATGGATCATATTATAGGACGGGTTCATATTACAAATTACGAAGCAACTTGCACCAAGCAGATGTTTTTATCTTTTAAATTTATCTTAAAAAGGACAACAAATGTAACAAGATACTCGAGCCTGGCAAGTATCGCGATGCATCGTAAATGTATTACACTACTGAGGTACAAATACGTTCTTGAAATGTATCTCAATACAGAGGTACAGACACTCAAAAGTATCCCTAAGATACTATTGCAATCAGCCCTGTATTATAGTATGTTCTAACAGATGGAAATACTATTTATATATTATAATGTAATATTTATTATAATAGATGAAGTGGTACGAAAGTAATGCTTCCAAATTGTTTTCTCACAAAGAATAACGTGTTTGTCCTCATTTCATTTCATTTATTAATACTGTCAGCCCATACAGGGCTCTTACAGGGGGAAATAAAAATACATATTGAACACATACAGGTCGCTGGTACAAGATAAGGATTTTCCCGTAACAACAAATACAATATAATGTAATACAGAACAAGAAACAAAAAAGTATACATGAATTACAATCTAAATGTACATCACTCAAAGATCAGGAAGAATCAAAGGAACACATCTCCAGAAGTAGATACGGTACTAAGTGTAGTTAAATATATTGAATGTAATGAGTAGCACATAAAACAGTCGTTTCAATAGTTTTAAGAAATGAACTTAGTGACGCTGATGAAACAGTGGCATTTGGTAGCATGTTCCCTTTGTTTATGGCTCTAGGAAAAAAACAATTTAAAACAATCATTTCATACAGACGGACTTGGAATGTACATGGTGTGGTGGTGCCTTTATGATTCATTGTCCTCATACTTTTTTCTATCGCTGTGTCAAGTCCTCAAACTTTTTTCTATCACTAAGTAAAAATATGCCTTTTTGTTTTTTTATGACGATGAGCTTTGACAGTTTCCCATTGTCAGCACGGTTGCAGGACTGGAATCAAGCATCTTGCGTAATAACCAAAAAAAAAAATAATGGAGATTAATGAAAAGCAACTCTATGCTTATAAAGAGTGTAGCAATAATCAATATTAATGCCATCAATAAGTATTTAGTGCACTATAAAAAAACAAAAAACTATAAACACATTACTTTCGTACGTGTACAATGCCCAGAAAACTGCCAGAAGGCACATCAAAACCAGTTAACGGTTTCAGTTTATGTTTTGTTGCACAAACCAGAGTCATAGCTAAGGCTCTTACAGAAACGAATCCAGCATCTGAAATAGTCCTTACCAGGAAACCAGATACAATTCCAGAACTTCTATGGATGCCTGTAGGCCTGCGCACAGAGAAAATCATGCTGTTCTCAGCAAAACAAATTCTAGGTGGTTTATTTAACAGCGGAAGACATGAAACCATGTTTGAGTGACAATAAGTGCTCATGCAATTCAACACACACCATATTTTGATGGGATGCACATGTTTGCTAGCTATACTCCATATGCGTTGAAATCTTGGGTGTTGGCAGCTCGACTACATCCGACGTCTTGCTCGCTTCAGGTACCAAGTCATCAGCACACCCACCGACATTTTCATGATCATGGAGTATGTGTGCGGTGGTGAACTCTTTGATTACATCGTCAAGCATGGGAAGGTGAGTTAGTCCGTTGCTGTGAGCTGACCTTCGTCGCGGTCGTGTTATTTCTTCATGGATGGATGGATGTTACTGGCTACACCCTTTGTAATGGGCAGTAGCTTGCACCACCTAGCCTAAGTTTGAAAAGACTAACATGATTCCTCCCGCCCTTCTAAGACCAATTTTCTCCCCCTAACTATCGCCAGGCACTGTGGGATATCACCAAGTTAACCTTCGGGGGATCGGGCAAAAAAAAACAACTAAAGACTTCACCCCCTGCTTTTTCCCCCGGCGAGGGAGTTGCCATTTTTCCTCTAGTCAAACCTTAGTCGGCTTTACCCCAGCACCGAAACCACTGGGAGACAGGGTAGAGACTTTGGGCCGGAGCCACGTGGGGAGGGGGGGGGGGGGAGGGGGAGGGAGGGAGGGAGGGGAGGGGAGGGGAGGGGGAGGGGAGGGAGGGAAGGGAGGGGAGGGGGGAGGGAGGGGGGAGTCCTAATTTTTCTGTCCTGCCTGTCCCCAGCTATGCTAGATAGTTGTGCATCATTCAATTTTCCCTCGATAATTTCCACCAATCTTCTATGGTCTTCTTCTATGGTCCTGTCATCATTAAAACTATTTCTTTATAAAACATTATTGAGGTCAAAGCTTGAGTATGCAGCCTCCATCTGGGATCCTGGTACCGCCTACCTTATTGACTCTCTCGAAATAATTCAGAACAGATCTACACTTTTTATTTTGGCTAATTATAATCGAACCGATAGCGTAACATCAGTGAAAAATACTTTATCACTACCCAGTCTCGCACATTGCCGCAAAATTTCTGGTATTTGTCTCACAAAAGTTTTTATCGCAACACTACACTCAGAAATTAATTGATTACCCCCCTCCCCCCTTTCAATTCGTTAGCTTCTGCCTGCTTGGATTTCCGTCACAAAGTAGGCGTTCCATTTTGCCATTATAACAAATATTTTGCTTAATTTATCCCTAGAGTTTCGAATGAATGGAATCATATACCTCATTACTTACATCAATTGTTGATGGTGTTATTTTTTGTTCAAATGTTCCAAACCATGTATCCACTGTTGTTTAACTATTTTGTATTTTCCACTGTTCTTTTGTTTGTTTTCTCACCACTCCCCTCTGTAATGCCTCTGGCCCTGAGGGTAAAATAAATAAATATCCTCTAATAGCCTTCTTGTACTGTAATCCTTTTCTCGTTCGTCCTTTCATCGTGGCCAGCAAAACCCAGAGCCCCGGCCAAATCCGTTATCCTTTCAGGGAGGGCAGGGCGTAGCCCCCGCGCACTTCAAAACAAAGTGCTCTAGTGTCTCGCTCTCATTATGGCAGGTGGCACATAATGTGTGTCTCCTGAAATTCAGCCCTATACGTCCTCATCCTCGAAACTCCCATTATCGCCTCGAAGAGCAAAGAACTTCCCAGTGAATTGTCAAACACATTTTCCTTTTTTACGTCCTGTTTTTGTGACCTGTACATTGTTAGGGCTGATTTTTCCTGCGTTCTTCCCTCCCAGATTTTCCTTTCTGCCTCTTTCACTCTCTTTTCCACTGAAGTAGTCTGCTCAACCCCATCACTAGTGTGTAGGTATCTAAACGTAAGCTTTCGGGTTCGGTTTGTCCATTTTGTGTTTAAACTTTTCATGCATAAATACTTGAATACCTTCCGTGCCCACCGCATATCATCCATTTTGGTCAACCTTTGTTCAAATTTCAACTTACTAATTGCATCCCTGCTTTCAAAAGACGACCAGCCCATGTCCCCCTGTACACCCTCATTTGGTGTCGTTCCATGTGCTCCCGTGCCAATCTGCCTACGCTTCTTTGTCGAATTTCTAATCCTGATTGAACCTCTGATTTCATGCACAGTACCCTATTGCCAAAAGACGGTCCTGGTACCATCACATTTTTCCATATACCCCTGACCAATTCATATCGATCATATCCATCCAAATGACGTGATTAGAGTTGCCACCTGTCCGATTTTCAACCGGCATGTCTGGTTTTCTGGATAGCAGGCCCGTTGCCAGTCTATAACTAAGGTCGGCTCTCATTCGCCATTTTTTTTTCAACCATTCTGGATGTTTATAATTGTAATTTAAACCGTCAATGCAACAACCCCACAAAAAATACTTGTCGACGGCAAAAGTAAGTAAAGAATATCACGACGCCAAACAATAACAAACAAAGCCAGAGTCAGGAGGTCCTTGTGCGGTATCTCATTCAACTGACAACCTCAGAGTCATCGGTGTAGTGCGGAGGTTGCTCCCAACACGAGTCGCATTGTATTTTGAGCGCTTTCATTTTGATCAAACACGTGCCAAAGTCAAGAAGCCGAGTAACTCGCGCATCATGCTCGAACCCTTTGAGCCCTACTGCTACTTCACGTTTATTAGAATTTTGCCTTCTTTAAGTTGGTCTATATCGTGACATTTTTCATTTGCAATCAGTGGGTCTCCTCAAGTAGGTAACTGCAAAAGTGTAATGATGCCCCCATTTCTTGTATTATATGCTGCATTATACTAGTTCACTCTGCCTGTACTAACACACTAGTTAAAAAACAAGACATTATCACCATTTTGAAAGTTATTTTAATTAATGCTGTTATTTTACTCGGGGAATCTCTAGACCCAAAGCCACCGTCTTGAAGAAAGGTGGCAACGTTAGACATGATCTTTTATGCACATACATGTTCTGTCCCACAACTGCCAACCCTAACATGGCCGGATTGTGATGAAAAGATTTAGGGACACGGGGATTATAGATAGGGTTCCGTGTACATACTGATAAACCCCATAAAGCAAACCCCAAGGCAGATGTTAATTAAAACCAGGGTCAGCCAAAAGCAAAAAACCTGAAGTTAGAGCTGTCCTCGGAGAAAAAAGAAATCCAAGCTTTACGGGAAAAAATTAATTTTTATCTACAGCATTGTTTTGCATGGACCCAGAACACGTTTTGCACTGTACTGTCTGTAGGGCTGCTGCTTTGTTCAGGAACTATACCTCTTATCTCATTTCCTTCTCTTATTGGTACCTGGATGCTTTTCAAATATTTGGGTTGCATGCATGTTCCTTGGAGAGAAAGGAATCCGACACCCATATCCTGTTGTCTTCAACATATGTCGCAATAAACGCAGATTTTTTGTCCAACACCGAGAAAAACTGAATCTGGTAACAAATGGACCCAGAAAAACCGCACCCAAATTCACATTTATTGCACCCTCAAACAGCTGACAGGCCTTGGGAGGGCTGCATGTGCATAAAGCAGGAGACGGAGAAAAAAAGAAAGACTAACGAGTAATAGTTTGTAAAACACTCCTCTTGCGACCTCCTCAAATTTACTAGCAAAGAAGTGAACGTCGGAATTATCTTACCTGTCCTACATAAGCTGTATGTGTGTCAATGGAGGGCCAGACTAAAAGTCTGAAGGGTAAAAAAGGTTTGTGGATCTATTGTGCCGTTGGGGGACACGGAACGAGATCCTACTTAGTAACGGGGGTAAAATCAATAACGGCGTAGAGCACCTTATAAAGGAACACCACATCGTGAACTATAGTTGGTGACAACTGAGAAGGTAGGCGAGGGGAAGGAAGGTGGTAGAAGAGGAAATGGATGCAACGCTGGCGAGGGGAGGGGGAAACCCCCTCCTCTCAACAGCGTTGCGTCTGCTTCCTCCTCTCCCACCTTCCTTTCCCTCGCCCTACCTTCTTAACCTGCAACATACCATAGACGTCCGTCCAAAAGAGGCGAAAGAAAGACGGTGCCAGATGCGTTTAGCGTCCTTCTTTGCCCATGAATCCAAAGTGGTCCCCAAAAGGCAACAAATGATGTCACAAAAGCTGGAGTGTCACGCTGTTGGACGTTGCTATCTTGGTGGTTGGGAGTAGAAATTTTGGGGAAAAAAAGCATGAGAGGATGCGAGTGTCGCCGTCCCTCGCGGCGTCACCGCGAGACACTTTTACGGCGGCGTAGGGGCGGAAATGGAGAGACCACTTTTCGGGAGCTCGGTAAACACGCCAGCTGCAGACGCGTTGCAGGCACCACAGCATTACTGCCGAGGAGACGAATCTGACGACTGCGGTGGAATCCCCGGCTCTTTTGGAACGCAGCTGAAGGAGTCGGATGCCCGGAGGTTCTTCCAGCAGATCATCTCCGGAGTGGCGTACTGTCACAGGCACATGGTGGTCCACAGGGACCTGAAACCCGAAAACCTGCTCTTGGACCAGAACCTCAACGTCAAGATCGCCGACTTTGGTGAGAGCGACAGCTTCGGCGTATCTATTGACGGAGCGTCCGGGACTTTGTACTAGTGCCTTGCACTGTCCCGCAGAGTTTGTCGTGAAGGCGTTTCGTCGTCTTTGTAGTAGTTTACTGTACCTCGAGGGTGGCGTGCTTGTGGAACATGGTCACATAAGTAAGAAACAGAAATAAATGCCAAAACATTTTTTGAAAGAGAAAACAGTGTTATGAAAAATAAAACGCCCATTGGCTTTTTTTTTTTTGTGCCGTCCTACAAAGTTTGTTACAAAGACATCTCGTCATCGTCATTTTTTTTTCTACTTGAGGCTCCATACAGTCCTTACACATGGGGTGGGGAGTTTGTAGAATGTGGTTACATAAAGCAAAAAAGTAGAAATAAATCACCTGGACATTGTTAAGCAAAAAGGAAGAACAATGTTACGGTACAAAATAAATAATGCAAATAAAAGGTTTATGCAGAGGGCAAATAAAACTAATATATGCTAATCCTGTCAGTGCAGCTGCAAAGAAACGGTTAGCTCTACTATATATCTGGTATGATTTCTCTGGGTTCCAGTGTGCCTGGTAAAGTAAAATTAAGAAATAAGACGGATCAAGATACTATCGTCGACTTGGCTTTAGCGGCTACCGTAAAATATATAGCGTGCACCTACCAAAGCTCACAGGGTATTTCTGGAGATTTCATCTCGAGTAAATTATTTATGAATGCTTTATGTGCTGTTGCATATTCGGAAATTTGCGAAAGGCATAAATTGATCGTACCCAGTTGTGTGGATGGGTTTCCAGGTTCCTCGAAGTCCCGCCATTGTTCCGACGCGCTCACGAGTGTTGCGGTAACGGTCACGGTGGTCGTCCGCAGGACTCTCGAACATGATGATGGACGGCGAATTCCTGAGGACGAGCTGTGGGTCCCCAAATTACGCAGCCCCAGAGGTCATCTCGGGCAAGTATGTACCGGTCGTTGTTTCGCTTCGACTCCTTAGAACAGACACCATGTTTACTTCTTCATGCTGCTAGTGCATCTGGACAAAAACTTAAATCTGTTTTGTATTTGTGATTACAATGATTATGTCGAAGTGCTAGTTGATCGAAGCAAAAATATTGTTTCAAAGTACCAGAAGAAATTAAACAAGAAGCTATTGTGAAGCTTTCTGGCTTTCAAATCACTGATTACCGTTAAAAGTTCTCACCTTAATGTTTTGTGAATGAGTAGACAATAATTTTCGAAGAAAACACTGGCTGTGTGGCACGAGCCATTGACCGATTAAAAGTGTTCAGTTGTTTGCCTCCACGCATTTATCCACTAGTATGAACCCGATCGCCCTGTTCGTTCCAGACTCTACGCCGGTCCTGAAGTAGACATTTGGAGCTGCGGTGTAATACTCTATGCGCTGCTCTGCGGAACCGTGAGTTTTGTCTTTTGCTTGATTTGTCGTTTCAGAGCCCTTTTGCCACAGCTGTTGCTGGTAGTGTGCCGGAATGAGTCGGGTAAATTAGCCTCCAGTAAATGATATAGTTGTGGACAGTCTGAAAAGGCCCAAGCGAGCGCATGGATTAGAACGCCTGCGGCACTATCTGTCGGAAGTAGTCTCTGCGCTTCGGGCATTTGATATATGAGTTTGCGGGATAAAACACGGATAAATGGTTCCTATTTTATTTCACCAGGCACGCAAGTGCGATCCAAAAACGGTGCCGAAATCGGTGTTGACTCTGCAATCGTTTGCCGACGAAGCCGACGGAAATAAAAGAGGTTTGCCGACGAAATCAAAACAGCCACTGAAATGCCGCTTGTGCACGCAAGAGCCTCGACGATGGCCCTACTTTTTTCCGTCTGATGGCACTGGCGGTTTTGGAGCCATGCGGTTGCGGGGCTCTTTCGTATCGTCTGCGACTGTACTTTCCTCCCCAGTGAGTCCTAGTCTAATGCATGAAAACTGACGTATGATATATTCCTTCAGGCTGGTTTGGATTCAGGAAGCACATCAGTGCTTATAGTCATGTAATTTTAATGTACACTTTAATAACGCCTAAATGTCTCCCAGCAGTCTGAAGTATATTCCTCACTCCCTTGCTGGAGCACAGCACATGTCCCTTGTTGGTTTGGAGTCTAAACTTTTTTCTGAACTAAAGACACTATATATTTTATTTTTGCTACATTGTTGTCTTTTATTTATTTATTGTTTTCCCAATCAGAGAAATTTTCCTCAAACATTTTTTTCAAATACATTAGTGTTGCATCGCCTCAAACGGCAGTTCAATCATTTTTTAGTGTACTATTCTTGCTATAAGGAGGTTCTACTGTAATGGAAGAAATAGCTTATAAGAATGTTGCAGCATGACAAACGAGGAGAGTTCTGTCTATGTGTATCTTTTTAATTGTCCATATGTCTGAAATTGGCAAAGAGTGAAGTCCTAAAGCTGCTGGGAATATATCTAAAACCTCTAACACGTACAAGGTAAAAGTGTTTTCTAGTCGGACTTCCACGCTCAAATCTGTGCTCGTCTCGTTTTGATATCGCCTGGGTAATGCTAATTTACACCTTCAGTTTGAATCATCATAAAGTGAATGTGTCTCAGGCAGCCTAACATACATGGGCTTTACATGGTGGCCGCCCATACCTGAGATGTTTGGCTGTCTACTGTTCATTGTGTTGTGTTACACTTATGCACTCGCATTGTGAATCTGATCTGCCTCACGTTGCGGTTGGTTTCTTCTATGTTTTGCAGCTTCCATTCGACGACGAACACGTCCCAACCCTGTTCCGAAAGATCAAGTGTGAGTCTCCATATTCTTAACCTGTGTTCCGTCTTCAGGATCTAGGCTTAGTACAACTTGGCACTAACGTGCAACTTTGAGATGTTGAGAAACCCGGTGGTGGTCATTTGAGAGCTGCTCAAATAAGCTTTGTAAAGAGGTTTAACAACCTCTGCTTTTCAGGTAATGATGGAAGTATAGTTCTAGCATCATCTGCACTCTTTGAAAGCTTAGTATTCATCACTTGACAACTTCGTGGTTTTTTCTTTATTATTTATTTGTTTTGCGGATATTTTTCCGCATAGGGGGCAGAGATGAAGGCACAAGTGCCTGACGAAGCCCCTGCCCACCCAACAGTTCAGCTGTGGCAGATAAGGCAGGAGTGACATATACAACAGCAAAGCAACAAAGCAGAACTATTATACACACTCTGGAATTACAGAATCGCACAAGCCAGGCAAAACGCACCGTCAATAACAACAGAGCAACAAAGCAGAGTGAAGATTAGATTATACACAGGCAATCGGCTGAAATAGTAAAAGCACAAAGCGTCGCACATCACATTAATAACGTCGCTAAATGTACATTCAGGTAGGTCACTAGTATGAGAACTTTAACCAAGAAAGAAGAATGGTCTAAATTCATACATATAAAGATCACGAATAAGATAATTTCAGAAACCAGAAAGAAGAACAGCGAATATTCGCTGAGGTGTGGAAGCCTTTTCTGTAAATTTCGTTAGATCCGTCTCTTCGTACATGCAGCGGGCATCTTCCCCGTTCCCGACTACCTGAACAAATCGGTGGTGAGCCTGTTGATCCACACCCTCCAAGTGGATCCAATGAAACGGGCAACCATGGAGGACATCAAGTGAGTTCATATCCAGTGGCAGTCTTGAATCCCGATAATGCGTAATCATAGACGGCGTTTGTCGAATGCCATAAACGTTTTGCAGAACTCGAGGATAAATCAGGAATGCCGTGTTGTAGCCTTGCTCTCAGATCCCCTTGCCTACTTCCTTTAGTTGCAATGTCTCACTGTCTAGCCGGACTTGCGTCTTATGTTTGTACCGACGTCGTTGTCCGACAGAAACCACGACTGGTTTAAGAAGGACCTCCCAGCCTACCTCTTCCCGTTGCCGAACGACAACGATGCGTCGATCATCGACATGGACGCTGTGAAAGTAGTCTGCGAGGTAAGAAAAGTTGACATGATCTTTAAAGGGGCAGGGAAACGAAGTTCCAGCGCTCATTTTCTAGCTTGAATCTGTTGCATGTTGCACCCTAACCTCAAAAACACCAGTCTTCCGTTGAAAGGCACAAGAAAACTAATTTTAAAGCTAAATAAACGAATCTTTCAATGTGCACCTGGTGGATGCATGCGGAGCCTATTTGGGAGGTAATCTAGCAACGTTGGGGAACTTGCTACGTAGTCGTGACGTAGCAGATTTCTTCGAGCAACGCCGCCCTTTGGAATTTCAACATTTTCCTTCTTAGCTTTCCTCCTAGCTCAACTCACAAATCGCGCATTGTACCAAACGGTTCAAGAAGACGGAAAGGAAGGACTCCCTCTTTCTCGGACCCTCGTTCGTGCAACCAGAAACAGCCATTTTCCCCTAGAAGATTAGCCCGTCGCTCAAAATTCAAACAAAAGTTGCTTTCCCCACCCCGTTCAGCCCTAAGTTGACAGTGTTGTGGAAGCTATGTGCTCCTTGGGCCAGCCACACACTCGTCACCCCACAGGTACTTCGAACGGCTTGGTTGTAACGTGCTGATGCTATTCACACCACCACAACGCTGACAACGCCACCAAGGGCAAAGCTCATAACCACGCCAGCCTTGCTACGTCACGAATGCGGGGAATCTTTTCTTTCTGTTTTTGTTTGCGCCGGATATCCCATGATGCATCGCGCTCTCCGTTCGCTTCTCTTCGAGCGCTTGCTCGAGTGCACTGTTTGGAACGAAATATATAGCCAGTCGTTCAAAATACAAACGTGCAATTATCATTTATTATCCGTCATGCTTGACTCATTTCCAAACGAAATTTGAATATTTCAATTTTTGTTTCCGTATCCCCTTAAAGTTTAGCTCTTTACTCTTCGAGCTGCTTGAACCCAACATGTCATCCACATACCATGGTAAAACTCCTTCATGACTGCATTCACTCGCCTCACTCACATTCACCCTCAGATGTAAGGGAGAGTGAGTGAGGGAAGAAGCATCGAGAACTCTTGCGTTTGCGGTTGAGTGGGGCCTAAGGTGAGTGAGGGATGTGAATTCGATTCAGCGAGTTCATGAGTTTGGTTAGAGACGTAAGTTGCTGGTTTCGTGAGTTAGGCGAGTTCACGAGTTTGTTGAGTTCGGTGAGAGGCGTAGGTTCACGAGTTCTCTGAGAGGCACGAGTTGGTGAGTTCATGAGTTTGGTGAAAGGCGTGAGTTTATGAATTTGGTGAAAGGTGCGAATTTGTGAGTTCGGTGAGGGTAGAGTTTCTGTTTGTAAGTTTGAAGGTAAGGGTATGGCAATTTTTAGTTTGAGTTTGTAGTGAGTTGAACCTAACATGCCGACTTCTTCTGTTCTTGGGGTGGCGGGGGAGCAGAAGTTTGGGGTGCAGGAGAAGGAGCTGCACAGCGCCCTGCTGAGCGGCAACCCCCACGACCAGCTGGCCATCGCTTACAACCTGGTGGTGGACAACAAGCGCATCGAAGACGAGACGGCCAAGCTGGAGATCAAGGACTTCTACGTTGCGTCCAGCCCACCCCCGACGGCCGCTCTGCTCGACGTGAGTAAAGCTCGCCGGTGAAAGATCATCTGGACTTGAGAGAGGGGTGCATAGAACAGTGCATAGAACAGCGAGCGCCCAGAGTTGAGCGTTGATTGCATTTACTGGAAGAATCGAGTGTCGATTGCGTGTTTACTGGAAGAGTCGAAGTGTCGATTGCGTCTACTGCGCTCCATAGTCCCGGGGCAGTGAACAGGAGGTGGCTCGGTTGGCTCCTATACCCGTTTTCAAGAACCGTCGAGAAAGTCTGGCTCCTCGCGGAGCATTACTGATTTCCCCCTCTATGTAGAAAATTAAGGTATATGTAGGTGAGTTGTAGATTAGATTTATGTTATCTTATTAAGACATACGCATTCCAAATGCCAAAAGCATGGCTTTTCCCTCTGGCAACCAAATCTCGTAAGAACTACTTTGTGCCGCTTATGAACAATGCGCAAAACATGCTTTTTTCTTGAGGTGAAAACGGGTATAGTCAGCACGGCTGGCAGCCAGAAAGGGCAACGTTGGGAAGGCCATACTGCATCGCAGTTTAGCGACAGGGCTATCGGACGTTCGAGCTTGAGTTCGGGTCCAGCGATTGTGGCCATGGTCCGTCTTTGGGTTACGAAAATTTTCCGTGAAATGGCACTACCCGTCAAACCAAACTTTGTTGCCCGGTTGGTGTTCCTCGATTGTCTCGTGGGTGCTGCTGTTTCGGTGCTTAGTACAGAGCCGGCGATAGTTACGGTTAGAAATTACTCGGGAAGCTCGGGCAATATCGTCTCACTCTGTCGCAGACTGCTTTAACATATCTCGAGAATGAAAAACAATTTCCGGCGATGTCAGATAAAGCTTTAGATAATGACGATTTTAAGCACCAAGATGGCTCACCACTCTGAAGGGTATCTTATTTAACGGCTTTATTACTCTCACTTTACGATGAGCCGTAAATGACGCTACGAGCTATCGAAGCCAATTCAATGAATGTCGCATCGCCTTCAAACGGGTGCAGCGACGTGCATGTAGACGCATGATGTAATTACAGTGCTGGATTGGCCGAGATGGCTCGTAGCATCCTCTGCGGTCTGTTGTAAGGTGAAAAAGAGTTTAATACGATTTACACGAGGGTGTTCTGTCTTTCACGTTGCACACTGTTTCGGACAGCTTTCCACGACGGTTGCTTCCCGGATGTTTTGTGACGTGCAGCAAAGCCCATCGAGGCCTCACCCCGAGCGGATCGCCAGCCGCCAGCGGATGTTGAGCGGAGGGAACGGCGCAGACCGCAAGGGAACCCCGATGAAGAGGGCAAAGTGGCATCTGGGTGCGTGCCTCCTTTCTTTCTCTCGTTGCGCATAAAGGCAGTGTGGAATTCGCAGATGTCAAATTTTTTGACGGGCGGACGAATAAACATTGCCGAATCCTTCGAATCGGGCAGCAGCTTGCGCCACCTAGCTAGAGCGGCACAGGTCGACCGCCATTCGTCTCGGTTGTTGTTACTACCTCATGGTTGGAGGGGGAGCCTCTCTGAAGGATCGTTCACAAGCCTCATCAGCATTCAGATAAACACGTTTTACGTACTACCCCCTTCATTTACACTAAAATGAACGACAAGTTGCATCGGGTGCACTAATTTCTTGTCTCCACGACTGTACTACTATCGCCCCCATGATATTTCAGGTATGTGAGTGGGTCACAGAAAATTTACTGTGACACTAGCGTTTTTGAACTGGCTCGAATCTGTGTTCTGGTTGCAGGCATTCGATCGCAGAGCAAGCCGCACGACATCATGAACGAAGTGTACAGGGCCATGAAAGCGCTTGATTTCGTGAGTGGTGCCTTTTCACTTAATGCATCTATATGTTGCAGGCATTCTTAATTGTTGGTGGGATTGACCGAACAAGTCTTTCTATGGCAGTTGCATTTTTTTCAATTAGAAAGACTTTGATGTCTTGATGCTACCAAGATGCAGTCAGGAGATTTGAAGTTGTAGGAATGTAAACAAAAAAAAAAACTTATTAGTTAGCTACACTTTTTTGTCAATGCAGTTTTCCCATACTAATTTCCAACCTCATGTAAGGCAACCTTGTGCACTTCAGTGGGCAGTAAATAAACTAGACTCAAAGAGGTGCACTCGAGGATACCGCTAGTGAAATAATTGTTAGCTGCGGTGTGTCTCATCAGTTCGAAGATTTATCTGAGCGAAATTAATGCCGAAGGAAAGAAATCCTAATGAGAGTGTTGCTAAGTCACATTGAGTTAAGAACCCTTTTTCTTTTTGCAGGAGTGGAAAGTGGTCAACTCATTTCACGTTCGGGTACGGAGAAAAAACCCCAGCAATGCTCGGCCGGTGAGTATATTCAAGACACGGAGTGCCATTTTTTATTTCAGTGAACTACTAATTTCTTCCAATGCAGTTCATTACAGTAATGTCTTTTTTTTTGTCTTTTTTTCTCTTGTGTGTTATGAAAGGACAAGCTGGAAAAGCCTGGAGACAAGGGAACACGGATGCGTCTTCGTCGTTGCTTTGTCCTTTTCTCGTTTATTCTTTCCGTTTAACGACGGCAGCCCTCTTCCGTGTTTTCTCGTCCCCGAGGGTTTTTCGGTACGACCCTTTTGTGAGCCAACTTTACCGTGGACCAACTTTCCCTGGAAAGACGTCGTGTCGCATCGTGGGCGAGAGTGCGACGTCTGGCGTCTGCTCTTTCAGGTGAAGATGAGCCTGCAGCTGTACCAAGTGGAGTACAAAAGTTTCCTTCTTGACTTCAAATCCCTTCCCACCAACGAGGAGGCTCAGTCCCAGGACCCCAGTAAGCAACGCCGCTCCGCTGGTCTCGGGGCGAGGGAAGGATAAACGTTGAGGCACCGGATATATTTAGAGACGACACTCGGCGTCAACTTTTCCGCGCGATTCTGGCAGGGCTCGCGTCGGTGCAGCAGCACTGCGCTGTTGCGGTGAAATGGTGCAGTGCGTGTGGGGACTCTACCCAGCACCTCCTTGATTTTTAGGCCGTAGTTCTGGGTTTTCTATGTCATCGACCGGAGGGAGTGGGGCTTCAGCATTCCGCTGGGACTTGTGTTGGATCAGCGAGGTTGCGAGTCGCAGCCGAATGCTTGCAGAACACTGGTGTTCAACCTGTGCCCCGCACTGTCTTCCAGTAGGTTACGTAGAAAACCCAGCCCTAGGCCCTATGATCTAGGAGGGAAGGGAAATATCTTGTTGTTGAACCATTTAAATTATTTTAATTTTTTATTGGAAAAAAAAAAAAAAAAGACGCTGGATAGTTGATGCACGGATAGATTATGAAGGGCAGAGGAGTCTGTGCTTTGCAGCTGGATTCTTTTTTATAAAGGGACCATGAAACAGTTTTTTCTATTTGGCTAGATATTTCTTAGAATAAATACCTGAAGTTGAAAGAGTGTGAAACAAATAACGGATTTTGCTTACATTAACCAAATGTTAAACTAAAAAAAAAAAAGTAGGTTTACAGGCTTCCATTTTTCTTGTTCCTAACTCCCCGTTTTTCTCCAGCTTGGATGGCCCTGCCTCTTAACGAAAAGAAACGAGTGAAGGATTATCCCGTGGCATTGAATAATCCATTTAGTCGGATTTTGGCAGAGTTTGAGCACGAGGTTTGTAAACTTCAAAAGGAAAAAAAAAAAAAACCTGAAGGAAAAAAAACAAATGGTGCAGCAAATAGTTATTTTGGAATTCTGGACTGTAGACCATACCTCAACATAACTGCAAGCTTCCAAAGTTTGAGGTCATTACCTGGAAAAACTCTAAGCTAGTGTCAACTATCGTAAGGGGGTCACTCAAAGTCGACCTGAATCAACGCCGATCAAGTGTTGTTCCGTAGTAGAGCACCCACGGAAGGGTCCGTCTTTACGCGTCACTCTCGTTCGCAGGTGTGGCGGAAACCAGCTACAACCAGGTGCACAACACAATGGAGTTCTTCGAGATGTGCGCCGCCCTCATCACTCAGCTGGCGCGTTGAGCGACTCTGCGAATCGACGTAGAGGGTCAAGCGCGATGCGGATAGACACGCGGCCCCCACGCTGCGCGTTCCGCAACACTCCTATTTTTCTTCGCTCCCTTGTGTACCACAAACCTACGAAGTGCGGCGGTGCACGACACTGGCGTCGTCTCGCGCACTCGACAGAAAGAGAGAGGGAGCCAGTCTTTTGCGTCGTTTTACCTTTCATAGTCTACTTATTAGCTCGGCCTCGAGAAGGGGTCGAATGAGCGACGGTTAGTTTAGTTGTGTATATTTCGAAAGAAAGCTCAACGCAGTTTTCGTTTTTTTGTTGCAACAGTCTTTGTTCCTCGGGCGTTTCTTTGTTCTGCGAGGTGCCGAGGCGATATTCGGGCATAAAAAAAAAAAGTGTAAATAAGCCAATGAACGGAGTGTAATGATATTTTTCGGCAAGGTTTTTTTAGGTGGTGCATTTATCAAGTTTGAGCGTAGATTTCAGGGAAAAAAACTAAGCTTAAAAAACATCAGTGATTTTCCTATGCACGGGGGAAAACGGCAAAACCCGTCTGTTTGACGCTGCTACTGAAAGATGGCAGAACACAAAAGCAAAAGCGTGAAAGCTTCTTCGAGACGAATGCCCGAATAGCGCTCAAAAACACCCCGTGGATAAGGGCAGAAGGTTTGGTCCTTGGCGAGTGCAATTCTTTTCGGCGGGATCTTTGGACTTGTGGTGTGCCCCTGAATTACGTCTGCTGCGCTTTTAAGTTGCGGCGTGACTTGCTGTGCGGCGTATGGGCGTTGCAGGTCGTTGAACGTTGGCGTCGGTCGCCGTGTTTGTCGGTTGACTGGGAGAGAAGTGAAGTTGTACTTGTTAAGCGAAAGATGCGTCAGTCCCATTCTGCTTCCGTTGATGAACAAGGTATGCCGACAGTATTTCGAGAGAGACGTCGAACGGCAGAAGAGAATATCACGGATGAAAGCAAGGAAGCGAAAAATACTTGTACATATTATACTATATGTGCATATATACATACATATATAAATATGAAGAACTGAGAGCGTTGTAGGTGTGTCATTAGTTTTATTTTGGGCTGTCCTCTGTAGTTTGTGCTGATGGGAGAGCCAGTGTGTCATTGAGGCAAGAACTGCCGCACGTTGTCTTTGGAGGTGAGCAGCACGTGCGATGGCCAGGTGAAATCGGAGCGTAATGAAAATGGAGCAGTGCCGTGTTGTAAAACGGCGCGGCAGATTCTAACCTTGAAAATATGGCTGCACAGAATTGCTCTGCCATTTCAAAGCCAATTTTATTTTCGGACTGTGGGCGGGAGAATGTAGAAGGCATGGGTAAAGTTATTCACTTTTGAGGTGGATTCTGGTGGCTGATGCGAAACAAAGTGCTTGCTAGAGCAGGTGGCTCTAGACCTGCAAATTCAGTCGAAACCTCATCATAACTTGAGGCATGAATTGCACATCAGCACTGCACCAAAATGTATTGCACTCTGGTCAGTGTACAGTGAAAACTGTTTAGAACGAACCCACGCACAGCGAATTATTGTCAATATCGAACTCATGAAAATTAAAAAAAAAAAAGAATGTAAAAAGTACTTTTTATAACGAATAACATATTGGCTATATCGAACTTTCCCCACGGGAAGGCTTCCAAAAACGCGCAAACAATCATCTTCTAAACTGTCCCTCCCCCCTCCCCCCCAAAAAAAAGTAGAAAAAAGAAAATTCCAAAAGCTCAAGTTGCGAACAAAATTGAGCGAAGAGAAGCGATTCAGAAGGAGAGATAAACTAAAAAAACTCTGCACGCAAGCAAAAAAAAAAAAACAACCTTTTTAGCGTTTTGTTACAAGGCATAAGCGAAGAGACGCGAAAGAAACATAAGCTCTTGGCTTACAACGAACGCAACGTGGAAGTTCGTTGTAAATGGTTTTTGCTATATCGAACTCATCGTAGCATTTCCTGCTGTTCGTTATAAACGGGTTTGACTGTACTAGTCCATACAGGTCAGCTTTGAAGGTGTAGTTTATCTTGCTCTCTTCAACCACTGCCACTAGCAAGGCGAGTTTGACTGCCATTTGTGCTACTAGATGGCACAAATTTGATAAAAAAGAGGTCTATTAATGACAAACGTGCACGGTGCAACTATCCTAGACATCGAAAGGAAGGCTTTAACAGTCTGTGAGAAGCGCACGCGCCAGAACAGCACCTGGGCATCATACACTTGGCACATCTCTCCACCCAATCAAGGCATGCTCCCCGCAGATTGGCTCACCCAACTTGCATGAAGTTTGCCATAGTGTACTTGCAAGCTGGTCAAGCTTGCATTGCACAAATGTGAACTGCAAGCCTCTCGGTACATGCCCAACAAGCATTGGGGAAGCTTAGAAGTACTACAAATGTTAAAGTTAAGAAAAAAAGCGAGCCGGTTTAGGTTACACGCAATTTAAACTGGAAACGACGGACGATGAAAAGGGAACATACACAACACTTCCCAAAACACAAGCGTCCCCTTTTTGTCCATTGTGCCCAGTTTAAGTTATGCGAGATTCCAGTTCAGACGACAAATTATCGTTATACTTTGTCTTGCTTTAACATACAGTAGACTGTCATTAATTCAAACTCCAGGAAGTCGCAGATTTTAGTTTGAATTATCAGAAATTCATCTAAATATGATACTAGACAACATTATCATTTGTTACATGGATAGCTACACATACAAAGCAGATTTTTGCCAGTTTCGTCTACATAGGCGTAATTATAAGCAAGTACAGGCATAACACATTGGTGAAAGAACTGCGATGTTAAGTTTATTCCCCCGGCAAAAAGTTGTTGATTGTGGACTTTAGTCAGCACGAGATCTCAAAACAAAATTTTCAATACCAGCTACTGCAAGTAGCTCTTTACAAGACTCTTCCTTTGCAGAAAGAAATTTCCGGAGCTGAGCGGCGTGCTCAAAGGCCTCTGCGGTTGTGACAGTTGGTAGTGGGTCATCCCTTTCTTCATTGTCATCTTCACTCTCACTGCTGCACTGTGCTGGCATTACTTCCTGTACTATGTCCTCTAATGAGTCGTCACGACAAACACATCGTCGTCAAGACTAGCATATTCCGCCAGCTCGGCGTTCACATTACGTACTTCAAGGCCAGAGAGCATGATGCCAGTGAGCTGTTCCTCATCCTCAATGTCGTCTAAGTCATCATTGCTAGTCTTGAAGCACATAATGTGAACGCAGTTTTCCGCTAAAGTGTGCCCGCTTGAGCCCCGTTGAGTGCGCTTCTTTCCGAGCACCGGTGCACTGCGGAGAGGCAACACTCGCAAAAGCAAGCTCCGCGGGTATTGCTTCTCTGCGGTTCACCGGTACTCGGAAAGAAGCGCACTCGACGGGGACGCGAGAACAAAAAGTATGAATTAAGCGAAAACGTCGTTCGAATTAAGCGGCTTATAAGTACATTAAAAACATAGCGGGACAATCAAAATTTTCAAATCTGTTTGAATTAACCTGGAAGTATGAAATATCAGAGTTTGAATTATCACGAGCCTACTGTAAACCGTAAAAGCAACAAGCGTGAGCTCCATGTTGGACTGCACCTCAGCTGCATGAGTACTCATTCAATGGGAGTACTAGTCAGCTTCTTGCCTGTGCTTGTAGTCTTTCCAGTTAGTCCATGTTTAAGAGCTACTGCAGTCAATTTTGAGACAATCTTTTGATGATGCATATGGAAACCTATGTCCCAAGCATCCTAGAGAATTTGAAATTGCAGTCATGCATAACTTTTCCCTTTATTGACGTGCAACCAAACAATGCAACATGCCCCCCTTGCCCCAAACATCCTGAAAACAGTTACAATCATCTGTGGCTTTTTTTTTTCTGCTTCGAAATATGACTAAGCATAGAAACATGCCCCCTTTTCACGAAAGAAAAAGGGGGGGGGGTTAGATTGCATGGTTTCATTTTTAAGGGGGATGGTAATGCAATTTGGGTTTTGTGCAATGTTCAGGGAACATAGGTTAAGTCGCAACATAAAAACTTTCGAAATCTAATTTAGTCTCCTGTGAAGGCGAGACAAGTTATACGAGCCGTGATTAAAAAGTTTAATTTTGTAGCGTAAAAAGAGGGCAGCGCAATGATGCGCATGCAGTAGTTGAAGGAAGGGACCTTTGTGTCTTGTTATACCAAAGGGCATCGCTCTGTGAACATTTGGAGCATTGCTAAACGAGTTTGACCACATGCACAAGCATAACGGCGATCTCTCCATAGACTGCAAACCAAAGCACGAGCGAACATCAATTTTACTTCAAACTCTGCAAATCTAGACCAGAGACCTCTGAAGTGATTTAGAAGGCTTGTCAAAAAATGACGCATTTACAATTCTGTGTAATGTGAAATCAGAGCACAGCTCTTGTGGAGGAGGAGGGGTAGGGAGGAGAGGGTATGCCTATCCTTGCCTCCCATTCAGCAGGAAATTTTTCCACTAAAGTTAGCAGGTAAATTTTTTCACTGCATTTAGTTGGAAATTCAGCAAACAGTTCCCCTCTGAATAATGCAACGTGCACAGTTACGCAGACGCCGACTAACCTGGGAGCGGGCGTCCAAGGGCTGCGCTCTAAAAGCAGCGAGGCGTTTTGAGTGGCACTAGTGCCTCAAAAAAGGCAGAACGTCACTGAAGTGGGGGGGGGGGGGGGGCAGATAAGGTCGCACTACTGCTTTTCGTCTTCCAGCAATGTCCTTCCATTCCTAAGCACGAGTGCCATTTAAAACACTTGGCGAAATTCACTGCTTTTGACGAGCCTGCTGAATCATTTCAAAGATCCCCGTTTTAAATTCGCCAAGTTTGACTAAGAATTTGTTTGCTTTTGCTCTGGTCCATTGTGAAATTGAGATTGTGCGTGCGCCCGTGGTTACAAAAACTGGTGTGGCACAACTCCCAATGTTTACAGTGCAACACCCTTTGGTATAGTAACGAGACACCAAGGTCACTTCCTTCGACTGCTGCGCGCACGTCACTGCTGCCCTCTCTTTACGCTACAAAATCAGTCCTCAAACTTATTGGTCACACTTCATATATACCAAGAATTTCAGTTTTGTGCCATTTTACTAACTGCTCAAAATTGATGCCTTAGCATGGAATGCACGAGTGGCATGTTCCAGAAACCGAAGGCACGTTTTAGTTTCTTTCCGACAACTTCCAAAAGCATTCAAGTTTTTCAATGTCCGACCAGAAAGGGTGCGTTCATTCCATTTCCATCCAACACCATGGAAACTCGCACATCCAGGCCTCACCCCCTGGAGACCGCACCACTAAGGAGAAGTAGAGAGTTGTGTGGGGACTCAGGTTTATTGGGTGTACGATCTTTGTAGATGATCATTTGGCGGCAGCCACGGATGCAGCAGCTCCTGCATGCTTCTGAGACTTCTGAAGGCCTCCCTCGCGGAATCCGTTCCTGAAAGTGCCACACCAATTTAGCACAAGTCACAAATCTCAACACTTATGGCAACAGCTCCACGCACCTCTAATGCCCTAGTGCCACTAGAGCGCCAAAACTAAACAATTGACAGCGACAGGCCTAAAGTGCATGCAACAGGCACGCAAAGGTACCTTTGGCAGGCTTGGCATCACTCGTGCAGGCTTCACGAGCACTGAGACTGCCAAGGATACCTTGGTGTGCCATGCTGCACAGGCTTTTCGGTGTCAGTTGTTTGTCATTGTAGTGGGACTCGGGCATGAGAGCTACATGCAAGGATTATCTGGTATGCAACCGAGCTTGTGGCAAAGAAGAGTACATACAATCTCTTTACATAAACTCTCTTTAAATATGAATTCACAATTTTCTGCTATACCAGACAACGAAGCCACTTCGTTCACTGCCACATTGAAGTCGAATTTGAAGGGTCACTTGCACCGGGTGACCTGGCATCCGTTAGCTATGATGTTTAAAAGCGACAATGGTGCTATTGGCGACTCCAACAAAATCAACGGCACCTAGCGGCTAAAACAAAGCTGTGGCGGCAAGTTTGCCCTACAGCCTTCTCAAGCAAATCAGATATTCACACTGCCTGGCGGTCAAAAGGCGAAGCTGTGAAAGCAGGTTCTCACAAACACGTCGTGAAAATAGCCAATATCATGAGGATGCACTCATTAAAAGAGTCCTTACACTTACCAACATAGGACAGAAAATTTGTACAGCGGTGCTAGCAACAGCAAGTTTGTAGATCATTTTGCTGTCTGAATAATATAAACACTACCTCATTGTCTTGCCGACACTGCAAGCCTTTTCTTACTAACTACGATCACTCCAGAGCTGAGGCGGTGGTGGAACCTATGTGGCTCTTGGCATCAATCAAGCATCAATCTTTCACTATGTGATCATCCTCTTGCCCATAGACATGCACAGAGAGCAGGCGAAGGTGATGAAACGGACACGGTTGATTGGTCTGGCGGGTGTGTTGCTCTCACCGCCATGACCTTAGGCAATCACGAAGTATAGAAACAAAGGCCAGTCCAGTGGCTTGAAAGCATTCTGAATGCCTTGCCTAACTAGTAGAGGTCAAACAATGTGATAAGTAAGCTCGATATGTTCATATCTCAATGCTACCACGACTTTTGTGGCGACACTTTGGGGAAGACCGCCAATATCAGTGAAACAAGAATAAAATGCAAACGCGCCCATACCTGAAACGCCTCCAGACCTTCCTGAGGTGACGCAGCCTGCCAGTGCCAGTGGTCTTCCTCCTCTTAGCCTTGACACTCCAGTTGACTGATGAGAGGAAAGCACATGCCTATTAACACTGGCACAAGCTCTTTTACCCTCTACAGAACATCACAAACAAGTCAGTGGTTCCTTAGGTCAACACAGTGGGTCTGACAAGGAAATGTTTTGCATCATGACAAATGTCCCTCGTAGCAATAGGCTCGAAACGGGCGTGTACCAGTGGGCACTTTATAGTTTCCGGATTGTTGACTTGCTGCTTTATGATGTCGGCGCATTAAGTTTCCAGACGCTGCGAGCTATCGTGGTGCGAGAAACGTGCTGGAAGCACGAGGTTATGAGCGTGCCCAGGGCATGTCTGCTTCGGCCACGTTTTGAGAAAATTTACGGAACATTCAGAGTTCGATGCCTATTTATTCCGTTGCGAACTGTAACGAGAAATTGTCGACTCAACCGCACGAACCCACGGTTGTTTTTCTTCTTTTCTCAAGACAGTTACGAACACACATCCATTTCACGTGAGCGAACAACGTTTTAGCGAACAGCGTCATTTGAGCGAATCGACGTTATAGCGAATGACGGGAGTGCCTGTTAACCACAAGCTGCGCTAACGCCGCTTCGCGGCGGCAGTCTGCGGCGGCCCACTATTCGCTAAAGTGTCTTTCTATGAAAAGTAGGCGTTCGCTAAAACGTCGTTCGATCGACTGGGTGCCACCCAACTGATGAAAGCGCATGCTCTCTAAAACGTAAAATCCAAGGAAACTTGTTTTTGTTAACCATTTTGTTTTTGTCTTTCAAAAATATACATGCATGCGCACACTTCGAACCTTTACGGTAGGCACGCATATCAGCGAAAACGCCACTTTCTCAAACGACGCGACAGAAAGCTCCGGTTTCTAAACATCGTTGCGAGACGAACATGATAGTGGTACGGGGTTCACTCACAGTGCCTCAGCTTGCTGTTGGGGTAACCGCACTGGGCACATTTCGACTTTTGGATGTGGTAGCTGCTGCGGCCACACCGCCGGCACAGCGTGTGGGTCTTGTTCCTCCGTTTTCCGAAACTGGAGGTACCTTTCGTCTGTAGTTCAAGGAAAAAGGCAAGGACATGTTTTAGCGATCACGTCAAATGCGGTCCGCGGTTGTCGGCACAGAGCAGCCGGGTGACACTTCCATTTATTCCGAAAATTCAAAAAGTATGCTCCTGCAAACGTAGATGGGTAGACTCTAGACAGACTATATAATCGTAGTTTTAACGATTGACAACGGATTGATTAGCAATAATTGTCGATTATCTCAGATTCCAGATCCAGAGAAAAAGACACTCACCATGTTGACGATCTACCGAACGGCGAAAGGACTTCCCAACAGCCGATACCTAGAGAAGGTAAATGTGGTGGCGCTAGTAGTCTGCCAATTAAAAGTGGCCAATATTCTTGTCAATTTCTAACTATTTATAATAAAACGTGTTGTTTATAATAACTTTCTTTTACTATTGTATTACAATTTTTTGTACAGTACTTAGACCTTTATAAATGTCCTGAAAATTCAAGCGTTGCACCGGTTGCACCGATGCTTTTTGTCGGCTGCTTGTCCGCCATTTTGCCAGTTCGTTGTCCGGTTTAATTTGGCGCGTCCGGTGTTAACCTACCCTACAACGCACAGAATGGAGAAAAGAAGGTAATACGTATATTCCTATCCAATTGTTTGAATTACGAATCGGCGTCACAGAAAATGTACGCGAGTGGACAGGCAACGTCTGTCAGTCAGGAACTTGACGAACAAAAAGAGGCGGGCAGTTCGAACATTTCACGTGTTCCAAAAAGCTTCAGCGAAGAATCGTTCAGTAACTCGAGGTGACCGAGTTTGGCTTTCGAACTTTTCACCACACCTTTGTCCTCTGGGTTGCATAGGAGCGAATCACAACTCGCTTTGTATGTTTTGTCGCCTTTGTAACATTCGTGCCAATTTTTTTTTTTATTTACTGCGCGAGGAGCAAACGACGCTCCTGTTCGCGCTTGTGGGAGGAGATGGCGAGTAGAGACAAAATCGGCTAGCCTTTGAGTCTACCAGTGGCGTAGCCAGTAATTTTTTTCGTGGGGGCGGGCGTGGCAACACCTCCTAAATAAGAGAGCCAAGGTGCTGAATTTCCCTGCGTTACTAAAGAAGCTTACCGAAGGCCAGAGATTGGACACGACTACGGAGTCAGAGTTCGGCTAGGAGTCGTGTTCTCACTGATTGAACAGGACTGAGCTGAACGCTGACGCCGCAGTCGTGTCCTATCTGCGGCCTACGGTGGCCTTCTTCAGTAACGTAGGAAAATGGAACACTTAGGCTTTCTTATCTAGAAGGTGTTGAGGGGGGATGGCTGAGGTTGCAGGGTTGTCCATGACTTGGGGTGCAGAGGAGGGGGTGCTGAAACCACATAAGCCTCCTCCATAGCTACGCTACTGGCGTTTCCCCACTAATCCTTCCAATTGACTGATCTTACTAAGCATTCCACGCATGTGTGACGCCGCCATAATTATTGGCGGCGTGCATGAACTACTGGAGGCGCTTCTTTAGCTGTCGTGATGATCGTTTGTGACATCACGGGTAGGACAGACTGGGACAGACCGCGCAGATCTTGGATCCCTCGGCTCATCAGCTCGCTTCATGCGCTGTTTGGGTAACGCGTGGCAAAGCCTGTTTCACGCATTGTGTTTATTTTAATGTAGCAATATTTGTAGTGGGGCTTCTCACCAAAGCTTGAAATTGTTGCACGTGTAGTCATGCAAACAAACACTTTTGGCGCTGAGGTGCCGATGCGCTCGGATGGTGGTATGCTGTTCTCTACCCCAGTAAAAAAAACCTGAATGATGAAAACAGAATATCTAGCGCTTTACCCCACTACAACATCTACCATGGCGAATATGGGGTGTTTTTTTTTAAATTATGATTCGGACAAAATAAAACTGAGAAAGGAATGTCCCATCGAATTGAAAATATAGGAAAGCGAAATTCGAGAGCCTCTCGCGTGTGTAGTAAACACTTCAGTGAAAGCGACTTTGCCGCCCTGGATCCATCCACCAGTGCCACCACGGACGAAGAAGGTGCACAATTGTCGGAGCCTAACAGCAGCCCCCCTCTGGACTCCGGAGCCGCAGGCTGCAAACCACGACTCGCTTCGGAACAGTCAGCAACATCAGGTTCGCATCAGAGTAACTTGTTTCACGAGGCATCCAGGTCCCAGTGTTGCGAAACATCTCTAGAAAAATATTGTTTACAAAATCTGCACTTTTGAACTATTGTAATATCCTGAGAGATAGCCCACCTAAAATCAAAAGCAAATCGGGTGAAAACAAAAATAAACTTGCCGTGTGCAATAAAAAAAAAAAGTTAAAAAAACTGTTAGGTTTAGATTTTGTGACCTGCAAAAGTTGTGGTTGCATGAGGGGCAATGAACCAAAGACAACTGTCCTTCCAAGTCAGCGCTGTTTGCTTATCTCCCATAGCGGCTAAGTAATACCATTTCTGCCAAGGTCACCATTGCCCAAGGCCCTGTGATTACTAAAAAATAAACTATCTTTCGGTGTTTTCTTGTTTTTTTTAAAGTAGAAAATCATGTTAAAAGTAGGGTGGGTTATTTTTTGGCAGTGGGACATCTCTCTGGAGATATTAGGATATATTCCTCAGCTGTAAGGGGGACAAATCTAGGATAAACGTTCAAAATCTTATAAATGCTTGAAAACCCACGTCTCCAAGTATAAATCTTGATTTACGGAGGTAACATTTAATGGTAATGGGTTCTGCAGCAAAGCATTCACCGTTTCAAGAAGCCTCGTAATGAAAATAACCAGCAGAAAAAATAAAAAGTTATGCAGGCAGTTATTGAACTTACGCCTTGTTTAACAATAAAATTGTTCTTCCAGAAGGCAGACGAGGTCCTGCGCAAGATCCAGGGGGAATACTGGCGCCACCATGCCATTGTTGCTGAAAATCCAGCATATCTACAGACGCTGCGACAGATCCTCTCGGAAATGAAGAAGGTGCAAGGAGAGCCCGAAGTGATGGCCTGCGTCATTGCCCTAACAGCAGTGTATGCTCGGGGAAAGGGGCAAAGAGGAGGAGGAGGAAATAACTTTATTGACGGCGAGGAGGCACCATCAAGGTCCAACCAACAGCCATAGCCAGGCGCTATCCAGACATCACCCGGGGCACCAAGCGAGTGCTTGCTGGCTGCCCTTCCAAGGGGCTCCCTGCCAAGAGGGCCAAGAAAGAACACAACCTTTGCATCAACATAAAGAAGGATGTGCCCAACCCCAAGTAAACAGACTACCTGCTGTGCTTTCATCTTTTATCGTCGTGTGCAATGTTGCTACGTGTCAAGTCACACTGGACAGACTTCCTGTCATTGTGATTTCATCTTTTATCGTCGTGTGCAATGCCGCTGCGTGTCAAGTCGCGGTGGACAGAACCTTCCTGTCGGTCTGCTTTCATTTTTTCTTCTCGTGTGCAATGTTGCTACATGTCAAGTCACGATGGACAGAGACTTCCTGTCCCTATGCTTTAATTTTTGATCCTCGTGTGCAGTGCGGCTACGTGTTAAGTCACGGAGGACAGACTTCCTGCCGTGCTCTCATTTTTTATCCTTGTGTGGACTAGAGGTGGTGCACCGGTGGTGGTAGGATGTCTCCGGGTTGGGCTCCGACATCCGCGCCTCCCACAGCGGAACCAAGCCTCTCATCTATGCGAAATATTCACCAGTTGGCGACATATCTCTCTGACGTCGAGTGACATCCGCTTTTTCTGCATTTTTTCCACCTTTGTCTCGGGTAGTACTCGGGGTGTGTTAACCCTAACAAGGCAGACCGTGAGGACCCGCAGCTGCTGTCGCCAACATGATAACACCATTTATGCACAAACCATGACGACGCCAAAGGTTCCACTTGGCGATCAGCTGATGAAACCATTCCTTGTACGCCAGCACACGAGGACGCAATGACTTTGACAGAAGCCAAGAGGAAGCGCTTCCCGTCCCGTGAGGAAGAACGCCGATCTACAAGCCGAATGGATGGCGCGCACCCCTGACACCAATGACAACAATTTCGCCAGCGTCGAATAGCACGGAGTACCTGGCTGACAACATAAACGTCTGAGAATAAAAGCCTCAATCTTTAGAGGACTCAAGAAAATGCCACTATACGGTGATCATCAGGCCAACGGAGAGAGAAGACATTTGTAGAAATTTCCCTCGTTGCACCCTTGTGCAGACGCTCAATTCCCTGGCATCTGACCCAAAGGTCCACCTAGCAGTCTACAAACTCGACAAACAGAACAACACAATCGCCGTGACTATGAAGGACTCCGAGCACACTCGCGGTGCATCAGGACACAGCTTACTCAAATGGAAGCTGCAACTTCCCTGGCATCTGACCCAAAGGTCCACCTAGCAGTCTACAAACTCGACAAACAGAACAACACAATCACCGTGACTATGAAGGACTCCGAGCACACTCAGCGGTGCATCAGGACACAGCTTACTCAAATGGAAGGTGCAACTTCCCTGGCATCTGACCCAAAGGCCCACCTAGCAGTCTACAAACTCGACAAACAGAACAACACAATCACCGTGACTATGAAGGACTCCGAGCACACTCGCGGTGCATCAGGACACAGCTTACTCAAATGGAAGGCGCAACTTCCCTGGCATCTGACCCAAAGGTCCACCTAGCAGTCTACAAACTCGACAAACAGAACAACACAATCACCGTGACTATGAAGGACTCCGAGCACACTCAGCGGTGCATCAGGACACAGCTTACTCAAATGGAAGGTGCAACTTCCCTGGCATCTGACCCAAAGGCCCACCTAGCAGTCTACAAACTCGACAAACAGAACAACACAATCACCGTGACTATGAAGGACTCCGAGCACACTCGCGGTGCATCAGGACACAGCTTACTCAAATGGAAGGTGCAACTTCCCTGGCATCTGACCCAAAGGTCCACCTAGCAGTCTACAAACTCGACAAACAGAACAACACAATCACCGTGACTATGAAGGACTCCGAGCACACTCGCGGTGCATCAGGACACAGCTTACACAAATGGAAGGCGCAACTTCCCTGGCATCTGACCCAAAGGCCCACCTAGCAGTCTACAAACTCGACAAACAGAACAACACAATCACCGTGATTATGAAGGACTCCGAGCACACTCGCGGTGCATCAAGACACGGCTTACTCAAGTGGAAGGCCTTCCATTTGAGTAAGCTGTGTCCTGATGCACCGCGAGTGTGCTCGGAGTCCTTCATAGTCACGGTGATTGTGTTGTTCTGTTTGTCGAGTTTGTAGACTGCTAGGTGGACCTTGGGTCAGATGCCAGGATCAAAGTTACGAGCTATGTCGCACCATCGCGACAGATGGTCCGCTTCGTCGTTCACGTAGTGGAACCCAGCAGCAGCGAGACAGAGATCCGCAAGAACCTTTAATTGCCGCATGGCCAAGTTATCCCGGCTCGCACGCCGGCAGTTTGCGGCCAGCGAGATTGTTCAGGGGAAGTCGACTACAGCGCCACCGCTATCCTCTGCTTTTTTCCACGTTTGCGGGTCACCTCGCCAAGACGAGCACTATTCGCACCTCCAGCTTGTTGCTCGCCCTCCCGCGGCGGAAAAGGGAAGCGCTCTAGTGAGGGTCCCCCGGTTCTCCTGCGCAGCGGACACGGCGGAACTGGTCGCGATCATGGCTTGCGAACAGTCATTTCTGAATGCAAACAACACTCTTCACTGACCCGATGGAGTGCTGCAGCCGGCATGTGACTTTACCTTACTAGAGTGAAGTGCTGTGCATTTGCTTTAGAGTTCCATGCTCCACGCTGCACATGTGCGTCATTGCCATGCGCCAATCCAAGAAGCCATTTCGGGCTTTGCGCACGCGCAATGTGGAACACGCAACGCTCGTATACACAATACTAAAACATGCTACTGTTTCACCGGTTTTCCAAGGCCAACGAAAAGTACTGCTGTGAGCAGACGTGCACGCTGGTGGGCGCTCCTTCGAGCGGGAAAGGCTGAGACTGGTGAAATGGCGGCGCGTAAAAATCAAAGAACAGAAAGGTTCTGGGTATTTTTGTAATTAAAACAACAACGGAATCCGTTTTTTTTTTTCTTCGTATTTCGGGGCATTTGTTGCGGAGGGTTGGCGGCAAGTTTGGAAGTTTTTCTGATCGCCAGAAGTCGTTACTTTGACATTACCATATGTTTTACCCACCGTTAATGACATTTTACGTGAATTTCTCAGACTAGCCAGAATGTTTAGGCTATTTTTTTTATTTTATAACTTGTTAATTAAGAATACTGCAATAGCACCAGTGATGATCATTTTGCCAACTTTGGATTGCCATAGTTGTTCGTGCGTTTCAAATAGGATCATAAGCAACAAATTATGTTAGAGTTTGAAAAACTCTATTAAAATATCTGAATTGCATTATTAATAATACAAATCGCCATAACCATAAAAACATGCCATTTAACCATAATAGTCTACAGAAAGGTCTCATTTTGATTTCTTTTTAACACACAAAAAAAACAACGACTCTGACATCGTTATCGAGATAGACATAAATATTTTATGTAATGTAAAGTCCTATGCACTGATCAGCGGTCCTATGCGTCACGCGTTGCCTTTAAAAAGCACGCACTTCTGTTGTCTGACTCAGATTTTGTTTTGGGGTTTTTGTAACGAGAACAGCATTTCTTAATTTATACGTTTTGTGAACGGTGAACCTATTCTGACACCCGTAGTGATATTTTGTAAACATTGGATTGATTTGCAATTAATCATCTGAATGTCTAAAAACCCGTTAAAGGGCCTGCTGGTCATTATTTCACATGACCTTTATTCTATTAAAAAAAGGCTCCAAGAACAGACAAATACCAGCGCTGATTTTTTCAACAAATACAATATTCTGAGTCAGACAACAGAAGTGCGTGCTTTTTAAAGGCAACGCGTGACGCATAGGACCGCCTGATCAGTGCATAGGACTTTACATTACATAAAATATTTATGTCTATCTCGATAACGATGTCAGAGTCGTGTTTTTTTGTGTGTTAAAAAGAAATCAAAATGAGACCTTTCTGTAGACTATTATGGTTAAATGGCATGTTTTTATGGATTATGGCGATTTGTATTATTAATAATGCAATTCAGATATTTTAATAGAGTTTTTCAAACTCTAACATAATTTGTTGCTTATGATCCAATTTGAAACGCACGAACAACTATGGCAATCCAAAGTTGGCAAAATTATCATCACTGGTGCTAATTGCAGTATTCTTAATTAACAAGTTATAAAATAAAAAAATAGCCTAAACATTCTGGCTAGTCTGAGAAATTCACGTAAAATGTCATTAACGGTGGATAAAACATATGGTAATGTCAAAGTAACGACTTCTGGCGATCAGAAAAACTTCCAAACTTGCCGCCAACCCTCCGCAACAAATGCCCCGAAATACGAAAAAAAAAAAACGGATTCTGTTGTTGTTTTAATTACAAAATACCCAGAACCTTTCTTTTCTTTGAATTTTTACGCGCCGCCATTTTGCCAGTCTCAGCCTTTCCCGCTCGAAGGAACGCCCACCAGCATGCACGTCTGCTCACAGCAGTACTTTTCGTTGGCCTTGGAAAACCGGTGAAACAGTAGCATGTTTTAGTATTGTGTACACATGAGCGGTTGCGTGTTCCACATTGCACGTGCGCAAAGCCCAAAATGGCGTCTTGGATTGGCGCATGGCAATGACGCGCATGTGCAGCGTGGAGCATGGAACTCTAAAGCAAATGCACAGCACTTCACTCTAGTAAGGTAAAGTCACATGCCGGCTGCACAGCACTCCATCGGGTCAGTGAAGAGTGTTGTTTGCATTCAAGAAATGACTGTTCGCGAGCCATGATGCGACCAGTTCCACCGTGTCCGCTGCGCAGGAGAACCGGGGGACCCTCACTAGAGCGCTTCCCTTTTCCGCCGCGGGAGGGCGAGCAACAAGCTGGAGGTGCGTAATAGTGCTCGTCTTGGCGAGGTGACCCGCAAACGTGGAAAAAAGCAGAGGATAGCGGTGGCGCTGTAGTCGACTTCCCCTGAACAATCTCGCTGGCCGCAAACTGCCGGCGTGCGAGCCGAGATAACTTGGCCGTGCGGCAATTAAAGGTTCTTGCGGATCTCTGTCTCGCTGCTGCTGGGTTCCACTACGTGAACGACCAAGCGGACCATCTGTCGCGATGGTGCGACATAGCTCGTAACTTTGATCCTGGCATCTGACCCAAGGTCCACCTGGCAGTCTACAAACTCGACAAACAGAACAACACAATCACCGTGACTATGAAGGATCTCGAGCACACTCGCGGTGCATCAGGACACAGCCTACTCAAATGGAAGGCCTTCCACTGGGTAGCCGTGTCTTGATGCCCGCAGTGCTCCTCAGAGTCGCGGTGTTGTGTTGTTCTGTTTGTCAGTTTGGACTGCTAGGTGGGCCTTTGAGTCAGATGCCAGAAAATTGCGCCTTCCATTTGTGTAAGCTGTGTCCTGATGCACCGCGAGTGTCTCAGGTCCTTCATAATCACGGTGATTGTGTTGTTCTGTTTGTCGAGTTTGTAGACTGCTAGGTGGACCTTTGGGTCAGATGCCAGGGAAGTTGCAGCTTCCATTTGAGTAAGCTGTGTCCTGATGCACCGCGAGTGTGCTCGGAGTCCTTCATAGTCACGGTGATTGTGTTGTTCTGTTTGTCGAGTTTGTAGACTGCTAGGTGGGCCTTTGGGTCAGATGCCAGGGAAGTTGCGCCTTCCATTTGAGTAAGCTGTGTCCTGATGCACCGCGAGTGTGCTCTGGAGTCCTTCATAGTCACGGTGATTGTGTTGTTCTGTTTGTCGAGTTTGTAGACTGCTAGGTGGACCTTTGGGTCAATGATGCCAGGGAAGTTGCAGCCTTCCAGTTGCTGCAGGTAAGCTGTGTCCTGATGATGCATCTTCCGCGAGTGTGCTCGGAGTCCTTCATAGTCACGGTGATTGTGTTGTTCCGTTTGTCGAGTTTGTAGACTGCTAGGTGGACCTTTGGGTCAGATGCCAGGAAGTTGCGCCTTCCATTTGAGTAAGCTGTGTCCTGAATGCACCGCGAGTGTGCTCGGAGTCCTTCATAGTCACGGTGATTGTGTTGTTCTGTTTGTCGAGTTTGTAGACTGCTAGGTGGACCTTTGGGTCAGATGCCAGGGAAGTTGCACCTTCCATTTGAGTAAGCTGTGTCCTGATGCACCGCGAGTGTGCTCGGAGTCCTTCATAGTCACGGTGATTCTGTTGTTCTGTTTGTCGAGTTTGTAGACTGCTAGGTGGACCTTTGGGTCAGATGCCAGGGAATTGAGCGTCTGCACAAGGGTGCAACGAGGGAAATTTCTACAAATGTCTTCTTCTCCGTCGGCCTGATGATCACCGTATAGTGGCATTTTCTTGAGTCCTCTAAAGATTGAGGCTTTTATTCTCAGACGTTTATGTTGTCAGCCAGGTACTCCGTGCTATTCGACGCTGGCGAAATTGTTGTCATTGGTGTCAGGGGTGCGCGCCATCCATTCGGCTTGTAGATCGGCGTTCTTCCTCATGGGACGGGAAGCGCTTCCTCTTGGCTTCTGTCAAAGTCATTGCGTCCTCGTGTGCTGGCGTACAAGGAATGGTTTCATCAGCTGATCGCCAAGTGGAACCATTGGCGTCGTCATGGTTTGTGCATAAATGGCGTTATCGTGTTGGCGACAGCAGCTGCGGGTCCTCACGGTCTGCCTTGTTAGGGTTAACACACCCGAGTGCTACCCGAGACAAAGGTGGAAAAAATGCAGAAAAAGCTCGGATGTCACTCGACGTCAGAGAGATATGTCGCCAACTGGTGAATATTTCGCATAGATGAGAGGCTTGGTTCCGCTGTGGGAGGCGCGGATGTCGGAGCCCAACCCGGACACATCCTACCACCACCGGTGCACCACCTCTAGTCCACACAAGGATAAAAAATGAGAGCACGGCAGGAAGTCTGTCCTCCGTGACTTAACACGTAGCCGCACTGCACACGAGGATCAAAAAATTAAAGCATAGGGACAGGAAGTCTCTGTCCATCGTGACTTGACATGTAGCAACATTGCACACGAGAATAAAAAATGAAAGCAGACCGACAGGAAGGTTCTGTCCACCGCGACTTGACACGCAGCGGCATTGCACACGACGATAAAAGATGAAATCACAATGACAGGAAGTCTGTCCAGTGTGACTTGACACGTAGCAACATTGCACACGACGATAAAAGATGAAAGCACAGCAGGTAGTCTGTTTACTTGGGGTTGGGCACATCCTTCTTTATGTTGATGCAAAGGTTGTGTTCTTTCTTGGCCCTCTTGGCAGGGAGCCCCTTGGAAGGGCAGCTAGCAAGCACTCGCTTGGTGCCCCGGGTGATGTCTGGATAGCGCCTGGCTATGGCTGTTGGTTGGACCTTGATGGTGCCTCCTCGCCGTCAATAAAGTTATTTCCTCCTCCTCCTCTTTGCCCCTTTCCCCCGAGCATACACTGCTGTTAGGGCAATGACGCAGGCCATCACTTCGGGCTCTCCTTGCACCTTCTTCATTTCCGAGAGGATCTGTCGCAGCGTCTGTAGATATGCTGGATTTTCAGCAACAATGGCATGGTGGCGCCAGTATTCCCCCTGGATCTTGCGCAGGACCTCGTCTGCCTTCTGGAAGCACAATTTTATTGTTAAACAAGGCGTATGTTCAATAGCTGCCTGCATAACTTTTTATTTTTCCTGCTGGTTATTTTTCATTACGAGGCTTCTTGAAACGGTGAATGCTTTGCTGCAGAACCCATTACCATTAAATGTTACCTCCGTAAATCAAGATTTATACTTGGAGACGTGGGTTTTCAAGCATTTATAAGATTTTGAACGTTTATCCTAGATTTGTCCCCCTTACAGCTGAGGAATATATCCTAATATCTCCAGAGAGATGTCCCGCTGCCAAAAAATAACCCACCCTACTTTTAACATGATTTTCTACTTTAAAAAAAACAACAAAACACCGAAAGATAGTTTATTTTTTTAGTAATCACAGGGCCTTGGGCAATGGTGACCTTGGCAGAAATGGTATTACTTAGCCGCTATGGGAGATAAGCGAACAGCGCTGACTTGGAAGGACAGTTGTCTATGGTTCATTGCCTCTCATGCAACCACAACTTTTGCAGGTCACAAAATCTAAACCTAACAGTTTTTTTAACTTCTTTTTTTTTATTGCACACGGCAAGTTTATTTTTGTTTTCACCCGATTTGCTTTTGATTTTAGGTGGGCTATCTCTCAGGATATTACAATAGTTCAAAAGTGCAGATTTTGTAAACAATATTTTTCTAGAGATGTTTCGCAACACTGGGACCTGGATGCCTCGTGAAACAAGTTACTCTGATGCGAACCTGATGTTGCTGACTGTTCCGAAGCGAGTCGTGGTTTGCAGCCTGCGGCTCGGAGTCCAGAGGGGGGCTGCTGTTAGGCTCCGACAACTGTGCACCTTCTTCGTCCGTGGTGGCACTGGTGGATGGATCCAGGGCGGCAAAGCTCGCTTTCACTGAAGTGTTTACTACACACGCGAGAGGCTCTCGAACTTCGCTTTCCTATATTTTCAATTCGATGGGACATTCCTTTCTCAGTTTTATTTTGTCCGAATCATAATTTAAAAAAAAACACCCCATATTCGCCGTGGTAGATGTTGTAGTGGGGTAAAGCGCTAGATATTCTGTTTTCATCATTCAGGTTTTTTTTACTGGGGTAGAGAACAGCATACCACCATCCGAGCACATCGGCACCTCAGCGCCAAAAGTGTTTGTTTGCATGACTACACGTGCAACAATTTCAAGCTTTGGTGAGAAGCCCCACTACAAATATTGCTACATTAAAATAAACACAATGCGTGAAACAGGCTTTGCCACGCGTTACCCAAACAGCGCATGAAGCGAGCTGATCAGCCGAGGGATCCAAGATCTGCGCAGTCTGTCCCAGTCTGTCCTACTCAGTGATGTCACAAACGATCATCACGACAGCTAAAGAAGCGCCTCCAGTAGTTCATGCACGCCGCCAATAATTATGGCGGCGTACACATGCGTGGAATGCTTAGTAAGATCAGTCAATTGGAAGGATTAGTGGGGAAACGCCAGTAGCGTAGCTATGGAGGAGGCTTATGTGGTTTCAGCACCCCCTCCTCCGCACCCCAAGTCATGGACAACCCTGCAACCTCAGCCATCCCCCTCAACACCTTCTAGATAAGAAAGCCTAAGTGTTCCATTTTCCTAGGTTACTGAAGAAGGCCACCGTAGGCCGCAGATAGGACACAACTGCGGCGTCAGCGTTCAGCTCAGTCCTGTTCAATCAGTGAGAACATGACTCCTAGCCGAACTCTGACTCCGTAGTCGTGTCCAATCTCTGGCCTTCGGTAAGCTTCTTTAGTAACGCAGGGAAATTCAGCACCTGGCTCTCTTATTTAGGAGGTGTTGCCACGCCCGCCCCCACGAAAAAAATTACTGGCTACGCCACTGGTAGACTCAAAGGCTAGCCGATTTTGTCTCTACTCGCCATCTCCTCCCACACAGCGCGAACAGGAGCGTCGTTTGCTCCTCGCGCAACAAAAAATTGGCAAGAAGAAAAAATTGGCACGAAATGTTACAAAAGCGAGTTGTGATTCGCTCCTATGCAACCCAGAGGACAAAGGTGTGGTGAAAAGTTCGAAAGCCAAACTCGGTCACCTCGAGTTACTGAACGATTCTTCGCTGAAGCTTTTTGGAACACGTGAAATGTTCGAACTGCCCGCCTCTTTTTGTTCGTCAAGTTCCTGACTGACAGACGTTGCCTGTCCACTCGCGTACATTTTCTGTGACGCCGATTCGTAATTCAAACAATTGGATAGGAATATACGTATTACCTTCTTTTCTCCATTCTGTGCGTTGTAGGGTAGGTTAACACCGGACGCGCCAAATTAAACCGGACAACGAACTGGCAAAATGGCGGACAAGCAGCCGACAAAAAGCATCGGTGCAACCGGTGCAACGCTTGAATTTTCAGGACATTTATAAAGGTCTAAGTACTGTACAAAAAATTGTAATACAATAGTAAAAGAAAGTTATTATAAACAACACGTTTTATTATAAATAGTTAGAAATTGACAAGAATATTGGCCACTTTTAATTGGCAGACTACTAGCGCCACCACATTTACCTTCTCTAGGTATCGGCTGTTGGGAAGTCCTTTCGCCGTTCGGTAGATCGTCAACATGGTGAGTGTCTTTTCTCTGGTTCTGGAATCTGAGATAATCGACAATTATTGCTAATCAATCCGTTGTCAATCGTTAAAACTACGATTATATAGTCTGTCTAGAGTCTACCCATCTACGTTTGCAGGAGCATACTTTTTGAATTTTCGGAATAAATGGAAGTGTCACCCGGCTGCTCTGTGCCGACAACCGCGGACCGCATTTGACGTGATCGCTAAAACATGTCCTTGCCTTTTTCCTTGAACTACAGACGAAAGGTACCTCCAGTTTCGGAAAACGGAGGAACAAGACCCACACGCTGTGCCGGCGGTGTGGCCGCAGCAGCTACCACATCCAAAAGTCGAAATGTGCCCAGTGCGGTTACCCCAACAGCAAGCTGAGGCACTGTGAGTGAACCCCGTACCACTATCATGTTCGTCTCGCAACGATGTTTAGAAACCGGAGCTTTCTGTCGCGTCGTTTGAGAAAGTGGCGTTTTCGCTGATATGCGTGCCTACCGTAAAGGTTCGAAGTGTGCGCATGCATGTATATTTTTGAAAAACAAAAACAAAATGGTTAACAAAAACAAGTTTCCTTGGATTTTACGTTTTAGAGAGCATGCGCTTTCATCAGTTGGGTGGCACCCAGTCGATCGAACGACGTTTTAGCGAACGCCTACTTTTCATAGAAAGACACTTTAGCGAATAGTGGGCCGCCGCAGACTGCCGCCGCGAAGCGGCGTTAGCGCAGCTTGTGGTTAACAGGCACTCCCGTCATTCGCTATAACGTCGATTCGCTCAAATGACGCTGTTCGCTAAAACGTTGTTCGCTCACGTGAAATGGATGTGTGTTCGTAACTGTCTTGAGAAAAGAAGAAAAACAACCGTGGGTTCGTGCGGTTGAGTCGACAATTTCTCGTTACAGTTCGCAACGGAATAAATAGGCATCGAACTCTGAATGTTCCGTAAATTTTCTCAAAACGTGGCTGAAGCAGACATGCCCTGGGCACGCTCATAACCTCGTGCTTCCAGCACGTTTCTCGCACCACGATAGCTCGCAGCGTCTGGAAACTTAATGCGCCGACATCATAAAGCAGCAAGTCAACAATCCGGAAACTATAAAGTGCCCACTGGTACACGCCCGTTTCGAGCCTATTGCTACGAGGGACATTTGTCATGATGCAAAACATTTCCTTGTCAGACCCACTGTGTTGACCTAAGGAACCACTGACTTGTTTGTGATGTTCTGTAGAGGGTAAAAGAGCTTGTGCCAGTGTTAATAGGCATGTGCTTTCCTCTCATCAGTCAACTGGAGTGTCAAGGCTAAGAGGAGGAAGACCACTGGCACTGGCAGGCTGCGTCACCTCAGGAAGGTCTGGAGGCGTTTCAGGTATGGGCGCGTTTGCATTTTATTCTTGTTTCACTGATATTGGCGGTCTTCCCCAAAGTGTCGCCACAAAAGTCGTGGTAGCATTGAGATATGAACATATCGAGCTTACTTATCACATTGTTTGACCTCTACTAGTTAGGCAAGGCATTCAGAATGCTTTCAAGCCACTGGACTGGCCTTTGTTTCTATACTTCGTGATTGCCTAAGGTCATGGCGGTGAGAGCAACACACCCGCCAGACCAATCAACCGTGTCCGTTTCATCACCTTCGCCTGCTCTCTGTGCATGTCTATGGGCAAGAGGATGATCACATAGTGAAAGATTGATGCTTGATTGATGCCAAGAGCCACATAGGTTCCACCACCGCCTCAGCTCTGGAGTGATCGTAGTTAGTAAGAAAAGGCTTGCAGTGTCGGCAAGACAATGAGGTAGTGTTTATATTATTCAGACAGCAAAATGATCTACAAACTTGCTGTTGCTAGCACCGCTGTACAAATTTTCTGTCCTATGTTGGTAAGTGTAAGGACTCTTTTAATGAGTGCATCCTCATGATATTGGCTATTTTCACGACGTGTTTGTGAGAACCTGCTTTCACAGCTTCGCCTTTTGACCGCCAGGCAGTGTGAATATCTGATTTGCTTGAGAAGGCTGTAGGGCAAACTTGCCGCCACAGCTTTGTTTTAGCCGCTAGGTGCCGTTGATTTTGCTGGAGTCGCCAATAGCACCATTGTCGCTTTTAAACATCATAGCTAACGGATGCCAGGTCACCCGGTGCAAGTGACCCTTCAAATTCGACTTCAATGTGGCAGTGAACGAAGTGGCTTCGTTGTCTGGTATAGCAGAAAATTGTGAATTCATATTTAAAGAGAGTTTATGTAAAGAGATTGTATGTCACTCTTCTTTGCCACAAGCTCGGTTGCATACCAGATAATCCTTGCATGTAGCTCTCATGCCCGAGTCCCACTACAATGACAAACAACTGACACCGAAAAGCCTGTGCAGCATGGCACACCAAGGTATCCTTGGCAGTCTCAGTGCTCGTGAAGCCTGCACGAGTGATGCCAAGCCTGCCAAAGGTACCTTTGCGTGCCTGTTGCATGCACTTTAGGCCTGTCGCTGTCAATTGTTTAGTTTTGGCGCTCTAGTGGCACTAGGGCATTAGAGGTGCGTGGAGCTGTTGCCATAAGTGTTGAGATTTGTGACTTGTGCTAAATTGGTGTGGCACTTTCAGGAACGGATTCCGCGAGGGAGGCCTTCAGAAGTCTCAGAAGCATGCAGGAGCTGCTGCATCCGTGGCTGCCGCCAAATGATCATCTACAAAGATCGTACACCCAATAAACCTGAGTCCCCACACAACTCTCTACTTCTCCTTAGTGGTGCGGTCTCCAGGGGGTGAGGCCTGGATGTGCGAGTTTCCATGGTGTTGGATGGAAATGGAATGAACGCACCCTTTCTGGTCGGACATTGAAAAACTTGAATGCTTTTGGAAGTTGTCGGAAAGAAACTAAAACGTGCCTTCGGTTTCTGGAACATGCCACTCGTGCATTCCATGCTAAGGCATCAATTTTGAGCAGTTAGTAAAATGGCACAAAACTGAAATTCTTGGTATATATGAAGTGTGACCAATAAGTTTGAGGACTGATTTTGTAGCGTAAAGAGAGGGCAGCACAGTGACGTGCGCGCAGCAGTCGAAGGAAGTGACCTTGGTGTCTCGTTACTATACCAAAGGGTGTTGCACTGTAAACATTGGGAGTTGTGCCACACCAGTTTTTGTAACCACGGGCGCACGCACAATCTCAATTTCACAATGGACCAGAGCAAAAGCAAACAAATTCTTAGTCAAACTTGGCGAATTTAAAACGGGGATCTTTGAAATGATTCAGCAGGCTCGTCAAAAAGCAGTGAATTTCGCCAAGTGTTTTAAATGGCACTCGTGCTTAGGAATGGAAGGACATTGCTGGAAGACGAAAAGCAGTAGTGCGACCTTATCTGCCCCCCCCCCCACTTCAGTGACGTTCTGCCTTTTTTGAGCTTGGGTCCAGACGCAGCTGATGCTACAAGCGCGAGCTCCCGGGCTTCCCGGCGTCCCTGCCACCTGCCAACTCTTCCGAATTTTTTCGTAAAATGTACGAATTGGGACTAATTTTTACGATTTTACGAATCCTGCTTCGAAGATCAGGCGAAAAACATTTTTCCCTGTAATTTTTTTTTTTTTTTTGCAAACCTGTTGGCGATATTTTGCACCGCCACATGAGGGCGATAGCTACCGTCCACGGCAGCGTCGTGGGTTTTACCTATCCGCCTACCCGGTGGCCACGAGAAAACCAAACCCAAAGCTCGAAGCCTTTGTATGGTGCCTGGAGCGCGTCTTCGACTGGTGTGTTTAGCGTCCCTGTCCCGCCCATACATCAAAAGTGGTCCCCAAGTGGCAGCAAAGGACGTCAAGCAGAAGCCGGCGTGTCATGCTGTTGCCTGTCGCGATCCTGGCGGTTGGGCGCAGAAATGCTGGCGAAAAGCACGATGAACGCGAGTGTCGCTGTTGTCACGGCCTGCCCCCAGGCGTCCCAACTTCGAGCTGCTGTAGCTTCCGTGGAGTGTCACAGTGGAAAGCGACCTGCAGCAGAACAGGCGTGTGCCATATACCACAACTGTTAGACGCCGCCAGGATCGCGACCGGCGAGCGCGTGACACTTCTATGACGTCATCAGGCGGAAATCGAGGGACCACTTTGGCCGCGGTAAAACACACCAGTCGGAGACGTCGTTCCAGGCACCATAGCCTTTGTTCGTGTGTTCGGCGGTGCACGTTGGTTCGGCGTGCTCAGGCGTTTTTGGGCCTCGTTGTTTCGGGCCAGCTTCGAGGCGAGAAGTACGCCGTAGCATTCCCCCAGTCGCCAGGCTTCGCAGCGCCATGGCCGCCAGCGGCGAACTCCACTGATTTCACGACAATTGCTGGATCGCGTTTGACCAGCTCTACCTATGGACTGGAATGCGGCCACCATCGCCATCTTTTTGGTAGACTTATATCATCTCTAGCCATCATAATATGGCGACAGCGCAGCTGGCGCAGGCCGTCAGCAAACAGGCGGGTGCAAAGCATGTACAGCTGCAGATCTAGCACATTGACCGTGGTGATATCGCGCTTGATTGAAGTTGTTCGACGAAGCAGATTCCCGAAACCCGGCGTAGACGGTAGCTCAACTTATGACCCGGCGAAGTCTTGCGCAGCGCAGCACCGGGGAGCAGTGGTGCCTCGCATCAGCAGACTACGTACCGGCGTCTGCTTTCGATGCGACTTTCTCGATGCGTGCCGTGCTGTTTTCCCCGGTGCTGCGCGATTTCAGGAAACTTTCACTGGCCCTCAAAGACCGCTACTGTTCACGCCGGGTTTTAAAAACATGTTTTGTCAAACAATTTCAATCAATCATGGAATATCACCCACGCTATTTTGATGGCAGCTCGCCACTACAGTGCGGCTTAAAGGGGTAGTAACGAAGGAAACCGAGAAGCGGCACAGCGCTGGAAGACGGTCAGCTGGGTGGCGGCGCTGCGCTTGCAGCACCGGTCGTTCCGGCTATGGTTCGGCTTGGCCGTTTGCCAGCTTCATTGCGCTAAAGCCCTGGCCGAGTTCGCTGATCTGCGCAGTCGACTTCACTGTCGCCCGCTAGTTTCACATTTATATTCACCTACGAACAACAAATCATGTCGTGGAAGTTCACTGGAAACAAAATAATTGTTTGTGAGGTATTTATATTAGTTATGAAGTGTGTTAGGGGAAGCCTCCATCTGCCGGCCGGTGGAGCATTCCCGAACGGTGCTGTGGATCAAAAGCGCCACCTACACCGTCTTCCAAGCGAGCGGCCGCTCCCGATGCAAGGTGGAGGCTACAGCGGTAACTACACTACCCTTTTTGCCACTGTACTGCCACCAAACTGCCAAAACGCCGTCTGCCAGGATAGATGATGGTGGCCGCTGCGGCTTCTGTGCAGCTGTATTTTGGCTAGAGGTGATATAAGTCTACCAAAAAGATGGCCGCCAGTGACCGCATTCGCGGAGCGGGCAACGCGATCCAGTACCTGTCATTGAGATCAGTGGTGAACTCCAAACCTCAAAATAGGTACTTTCAATTTCAGGTATTCCTGAAGTCCTACACGTCGGAATTTCCGTGCTTCGTGCCCAAAAAGCGAGAGAGAAGTTTAAATCTGTAGCAATGCACGTGTGATATCATAAAACGAATTTACAATGAAAAATAATTTTTTTAGAGCTATATTTATTATGCGCTCCGCTATTCCGCCGCAGAAAAGTGGCCCATTTACTATGTGACTGGCCCCTATTTGTCACGAAACTTACTTATTCATCTTCGTTTGAAGTGCAACAAAAAACAAAGATTAATAAGTAACTTTTAGAGCCCAAATGAAGCTTTTGAAAAGCGCAAGCAGACGTGATAGACCCATAGAGTTATTACAATAAACGCTAGAGGCTCAGCTGGCGCTAGTGTCTACGGGACTTCCGGTTGCAAATTGAAGCAGACAGCATGCAGTCTACATTTCCAGCCTCCCTGTGTATTCCTATGGGAAAACGCGCGTGAATTTTGTCTCTTCGCCGGAAAATAACATGAATAACTTTTGTCATATCGGTTGTAACGGATAGTATGTACCTTTATTGGTATTGTGAAAGTGTAATTGCTTTAGTTACAGCATTTTTCTTTACCACTGAGCGATGTTAAACTTCGCTCTATTTCAGGCCCAAACCCCTGTTTCAAGGAAGGTATGTGAAAACGAGCGACGGTTCTAAGCAAACTAACGATCGAAAGGAATGTAGTGTGTGTTCAGGTTCGCTAGCATTTCGGTGGTGCTTATATATTGCTAATATGCCCGTCCTGTCATTGGATGAAAAATGACTCCGTCGTGCGCATCTTTACGATCGGTTAAAGAAACATTCGAACGCAAAAAATAAAGCACGTGAGCTACGAAAGGTATGTCTTTTTATTATTTCCCATGTCGGGCAGTTTTTATCGGGCACCTGCTCTCTGGCTCCCCTTATTTGCAAAGATTTGGAGCGTGCGGGTGATGCTTTGAACCATTTGAACCCAGAACAAGCATCTTCGCAGTACTTATTTATTGCAAATCTGACTATATTACGTGACTTTCAATTTATTTTGATCGTCTGCAAGCACAAGGAGTTACTTATCCAGTGTTACTGCGTAGTTCTTGCCGTCTCTCTCGGTTTTCTACATGTCCTTCGTTCGTTTGGCACGTATATCCCCCATGTTGGAAAGCGTCGACGCCGTGTTCGCGCTAACAGTGTCCGACAGTGCACAAAAATACACGTACGAAGCCGTTTTAGCACCGTTTTTAATGCGATGAATTTGAAAGAAAAACGCCGTAACTGACCATTTATTTCGTCTGCGTGACTGAGAAATGTTCCAATGTGCCTAGTACGTACAAGTTATTCGTGATATTTGCTCTTATAATCGAGCGCAGAGAGAAAATGCACTCGCTTTTTCCCATAGGAATACATTACCGGAAGTCAAATTTAGACTGCTTGCTGTCTGCTTCAAAATGCAACAGCACACTAGCGCCAGCTGAGCCTCTAGCGTTTATTGTAATAACTCTATGGATGTGACCTGTGCGCCGGTCAGATGACGGCGGCGCCCTGAGCAGACGAGCTTGTGCGGCGACGGCGGCGTGGAGAAACGCGTTGAAGCGGCGGCAAAACCCTCAGCGGGTGGCGGCGGCGTCGGCGGCGACGCACAGGTGTACCACGTGACCAGCGGCGGCCTCGCGGGCGCCAACTACAAATTCGTTTTGCGCCGGAAATATAGTGAAGCTCTGAAATTTTTTTTCTATTTGTAAATCTGTTTTATAACATACTTTTTCCATCTAGGCTATTAAAAAAAAAAAAGATTTTACGTACCACCCCCCCCCCCCGCGGCCGCGGGACTTTTACGAATTTGAAAGTCCACAGGTTGGCAGGTATGCTGCCAAGCACGCGCGCTCGTGCAGTACAGGTAATCTGTTCAGGGGCCACACGCTCGTGCTTGTAGCATCGGCTGCGTCTGGACCCAAGCTGAAACGAAGTAGTGCCACTCAAAACGCCTCAAGCTGCTTTTAGAGCGCAGCCCTCTGGACGCCCGCCTCCCAGGTTAATCGCCGTCTGCGTAACTGTGCACGTTGCATTATTCAGAGGGGAACTGTTTGCTGAATTTCCAACTAAATGCGAGGGAAAAATTTACCTTGCCAACTTTAGGTGGAAAATTTCCTCTGCTGAATGGGAGGCAAGGGATAGGCATACCCTCTCCTCCCTACCACCCCTCCTCCTCCACAAGAGCCAGTGCTCCGATTTCACAGTGCACAGAATTGTAAATGCGTCATTTTTTGACAAGCCTTCTAAATCACTTCAGAGGTCTCTGGTCTAGATTTGCAGTTTGAAGTAAAATTCATGTTCGCTCGTGCTTTGGTTTGGAGAGATCGCCGTTATGCTTGTGCATGTGGTCAAACTCGTTTAGCAATGTTCCAAATGTTCACAGAGCGATGCCCTTTGGTATAACAAGACACAAAGGTCCCTTCCTTCAACTACTGCATGCGCATCATTACGCTGCCCTCTTTTTACGCTACAAAATTAAACTTTTTAATCACGGCTCGTATAACTTGTCTCGCTTTCACAGGACACTAAATTAGATTTCGAAAGTTTTTATGTTGCGACTTAGCCTGTTCCCTAAACATTGCACAAAACCCAAATTGCATTACTATCCCCTTAAAAATAAAACCATGCAGTCCCAACCCCCCCCTTTTCTTTTCCTGAAAAGGGGGCATGTTCTATCTTAGTCATATTTCAAGCAGAAAAAAAGCCACAGATGATTGTAACTGTGTTCAGGATGTTTGGGGCAAGGGGGGAGGCATGTTGCATTGTTTGGTTGCACGTCAATAAAGGGAAAAGTTATGCATGACTGCAATTTCAAATTCTCTAGGATGCTTGGGACATAGGTTTCCATATGCATCATCAAAAGATTGTCTCAAAATTGACTGCAGTAGCTCTTAAACATGGACTAACTGGAAAGACTACAAGCACAGGCAAGAAGCTTTGACTAGTACTCCCATTGAACGAGTACTCATGCAGCTGAGGTGCAGTCCAACATGGAGCTCACGCTTGTTGCTTCTATGGTCTACAGTAGGCTCGCAATAATTCAAACTCGGATATTTCGTACTTCCGGTTAATTCAAACAGATTTGAAAATTTTGATTGTCCCGCTATGTTTTTAATGTACTTATAAGCCGCTTAATTCGAACGACGTTTTCGCTTAATTCATACTTTTTGTTCTCGCAGCCCCGTCGAGTGCGCTTCTTCCGAGTACCGGTGAACCGCAGAGAAGCAATACCCGCGGAGCTTGCTTTGCGAGTGTTGCCTCTCCGCAGTGCACCGGTGCTCAGAAAGAAGCGCACTCAACGGGGCCCAACGGGCACACTTTAGCGGAAAACTGCGTTCACATTATGTGCTTCAAGACTAGCAATGATGACTTAGACGACATCGAGGATGAGGAACAGCTCACTGGCATCATGCTCTCTGGCCTTGAAGCACGTAAGGTGAACGCCGAGCTCGGCGGAATATGCCAGTCTTGACGACGATGTGTTTGTCGTGATGACTCATTAGAGGACATAGTACAGGAAGTAATGCCAGCACAGTGCAGCAGTGAGAGTGAAGGTTACGATGAAGAAAGGGATGACCCACTACGAACTGTCACAGCCTCAGAGGCCTTTGAGCACATCGCTCAGCTCCGGAAATTTCTTTCTGCGAAGGAAGAGTCCTGTAAAGAGCTACTTGCATTGGCTGGTATTGAAAATTTTGTTTTGAGATCTCATGTGCTGACTAAACAGTCCACAATCGACAACTTTTTTTTCCGGGGAATAAACTTAACGTCGCAGTTCTTTCACCAATGTGTTATGCCTGTACTTGCTTATAATCACGCCTATGTAGAGGAAACTGGCAAAAATCTGCTTTGTATGTGTAGCTATCCATGTAACAAATGATAATGTTGTCTAGTATCATATTTAGATGAATTTCTGATAATTCAAACTACCGTATTTTCCGGTGTATAAGTCGCACTTTTTTTCAAACATTTTTCTTGGTGCGACTTATACAACAATGCGACTTATATAAGATTTTTTTTTTCCAAGTTGCGACGCTATTTTTTTTTTTATACTCCGCGCGCCATCTTTTGTAGAGCACCATAACTACGTAGCCATAGGTGGTGTTTCCCCCTCCAGGAGGCACTGCTGTCGCCGCACTATTTTGACTCGGAATGCTTCCCGAAGCGGCTGCAGGATATTTTCTCGCGTCTTTCTCAGTTTCCGTTTGATGAGCAGGTTTTTTGTGCCATGCTCCAGCCGTGTTGCTACATGTAAAACGAAGGATTGTAGCTAGCCGATCTTTTAGAGGTACAAAAAAAAGTATGTCAAGGTTTATTTTTCTGCCCGCGCATCGATGCTCGCGTCGTCTCCGGGACTTGGCCTAGGCTAGGCCTAATGCTCCAAAGGTTGGTTCGCGAGTGTCTAGCTCCTTAAACTTTCATTCGCTCGGCATGCGTTCGCTCGAATAAAGTCGACTACCCTCTCATTTTGCGCATTTTACGTCCTTTTGCTGCGAAACACTCGATTGCCCCCGCCAGACAGCACCATGCTATGGGCATTTCTCGCGAGTCCAAATGCGCGGCAGACGGTACGTTCGATCTAGCGATTGTGCGAAACTCCGATTTCGCGATACCAATGCGCGTAAACTAAAGAACTCATCGCGTGAACCGTGCAAAGAGGTGCGACTTATACAAAGGTGCGACTTATATACCAACTTTTCCACGAAAACAGCTCAATATACGGATGTGCGACTTATACAAGGGTGCGACTTATAGTCCGGAAAATACGGTAAAATCTGCGACTTCCTGGAGTTTGAATTAATGACAGTCTACTGTATGTTAAAGCAAGACAAAGTATAACAATAATTTGTCGTCTGAACTGGAATCTCGCATAACTTAAACTGGACACAATGGACAAAAAGGGGACGCTTGTGTTTTGGGAAGTGTTGTGTATGTTCCCTTTTCATCGTCCGTCGTGTCCAGTTTAAATTGCGTGTAACCTAAACCGGCTCGCTTTTTTCTTAACTTTGACATTTGTAGTACTTCTAAGCTTCCCAATGCTTGTTGGGCATGTACCGAGAGGCTTGCAGTTCACATTTGTGCATGCAAGCTTGACCAGCTTGCAAGTACACTATGGCAAACTTCATGCAAGTTGGGTGAGCCAATCTGCGGGGAGCATGTCTTGATCGGGTGGAGAGATGTGCCAAGTGTATGATGCCCAGGTGCTGTTCTGGCACGTGCGCTTCTCACAGACTGTTAAAGCCTTCACTTTCGAGTGTCTAGGGATGGATGTTGCCACCGTGCACGTTTGTCATTAATATACCTCTTTTTTTATCAAATCTGTGCCCATCTAGTAGCACAAATGGCAGTCAAACTCGCCTTGCTAGTGGCAGTGGTGGAAGAGAGCAAGATAGACTACACCTTCAAAGCTGACCCGTATGGACTAGTACAGTCAAACCCGTTTATAACGAACAGCAGGAAATGCTAGCGATCAGTTCGATATAGCAAAAGCCATTTACAACGAACTTCCACGTTGCGTTCGTTGTAAGCCAAGAGCTTATGTTTCTTTCTCGAGTCTCTTCGCTTATGCCTTGTAACAAAATGCTAAAAAGGTTTTTTTTTTTTTTTTGCTTGCGTGCAGAGTTTTTTTAGTTTATCTCTCCTTCTGAATCGCTTCTCTTCGCTCAATTTTGTTCGCAACTTGAGCTTTTGGAATTTTCTTTTTTCATACTTTTTTTTGGGGGAGGGGGGAGGGACAGTTTAGGAAGACGATTGTTTGCATGTTTTTGGAAGCTTTCCCGTGGGGGAAAGTTCGATATAGCCAATATGTTATTCGTTATAAAAAGTACTTTTTACATTCTTTTTTTTTTTAATTTTCATGAGTTTGATATTGACAATAATTCGCTGTGCGTGGGTTCGTTCTAAACAGTTTTCACTGTACACTGACCAGAGTGCAATACATTTTGGTGCAGTGCTGATGTGCAATTCATGCCTCAAGTTATGATGAGGTTTCGACTGAATTTGCAGGTCTAGAGCCACCTGCTCTAGCAAGCACTTTGTTTCGCATCAGCCACCAGAATCCACCTCAAAAGTGAATAACTTTACCCATGCCTTCTACATTCTCCCGCCCACAATCCGAAAATAAAATTGGCTTTGAAATGGCAGAGCTATTCTGTGCAGCCATATTTTCAAGGTTAGAATCTGCCGCGCCGTTTTACAACACGGCACTGCTCCATTTTCATTATGCGCTCGATTTCACCTGGCCATCGCACGTGCTGCTCACCTCCCAAGACAACGTGCGGCAGTTCTTGCCTCAATGACACACTGGCTCTCCCATCAGCACAAACTACAGAGGACAGCCCAAAATAAAACTAATGACACACCTACAACGCTCTCAGTTCTTCATATTTATATATGTATGTATATATGCACATATAGTATAATATGTACAAGTATTTTTCGCTTTCCTTGCTTTCATCCGTGATATTCTCTTCTGCCGTTCGACGTCTCTCTCGAAATACTGTCGGCATACCTTGTTCATCAACGGAAGCAGAATGGGACTGACGCATCTTTTCGCTTAACAAGTACAACTTCACTTCTCTCCAGTCAACCGACAAACACGGCGACCGACGCCAACGTTCAACGACCTGCAACGCCCATACGCCGCACAGCAAGTCACGCCGCAACTTAAAAGCGCAGCAGACGTAATTCAGGGGCACACCACAAGTCCAAAGATCCCGCCGAAAAAGAATTGCACTCGCCAAGGACCAAACCTTCTGCCCTTATCCACGGGGTGTTTTTGAGCGCTATTCGGGCATTCGTCTCAAAGAAGCTTTCACGCTTTTGCTTTTGTGTTCTGCCATCTTTCAGTAGCAGCGTCAAACAGACGGGTTTTGCCGTTTTCCCCCTGTGCATAGGAAAATCACTGATGTTTTTTAAGCTTAGTTTTTTTCCTGAAATCTACGCTCAAACTTGATAAATGCACCACCTAAAAAACCTTGCCGAAAAAATATCATTACACTCCGTTCATTGGCTTATTTACACTTTTTTTTTTTATGCCCGAATATCGCCTCGGCACCTCGCAGAACAAAGAACACGCCCGAGGAACAAAGACTGTTGCAACAAAAAAAACGAAAACTGCGTTGAGCTTTCTTCGAAATATACACAACTAAACTAACTGCCGCTCATTCGACCCTTCTCGAGGCCGAGCTAATAAGTAGAGCTATGAAAGGTAAAACGACGCAAAAGACTGGCTCCCTCTCTCTTTCTGTCGAGTGCGCGAGATGACGCCAGTGTCGTGCACCGCCGCACTTCGTAGGTTTGTGGTACACAAGGGAGCGAAGAAAAATAGGAGTGTTGCGGAACGCGCAGCGTGGGGGCTGCGTGTTCATCCGGGCATCGCGCTTGACCCTCTACGTCGATTCGCAGAGTCGCTCAACGCGCCAGCTGAGTGATGAGGGCGGCGCACATCTCGAGAGAACTCCATTGTGTTGTGCACCTGGTTGTAGCTGGTTTCCGCCACACTCTGCGATCGAGAGTGACGCGTAAAGACGGACCCTTCCGGTGGGTGCTCTACTACGGAACAACACTTGATCGGCGTTGATTCAGGTCGACTTTGAGTGACCCCCTTACGATAGTTGACATACTAGCTTAGAGTTTTTCCAGGTAATGACCTCAAACTTTGGAAGCTTGCAGTTATGTTGAGGTATGGTCTACAGTCCAGAATTCCAAAATAACTATTTGCTGCACCATTTGTTTTTTTTTCCTTCAGGTTTTTTTTTTCTTTTCTTTTGAAGTTTACAAACCTTGTGCTCAAACTCTGCCAAAATCCGACTAAATGGATTATTCAATGCCACGAGATAATCCTTCACTGCGTTACTTTTCGTTAAGAGACAGGGGCCATCCAGTTGGAGAAAAACGGGGAGTTAGGAACAAGAAAAATGGAAGCCTGTAAACCTACTTTTTTCTTTTTTTAGTTTAACATTTGGTTAATGTAAGCAAAATCCGTTATTTGTTTCACACTCTTTCAACTTCAGGTATTCATTCTAAGAAATATCTAGCCAAATAGAAAAAACTGTTTCATGGTCCCTTTATAAAAAAGAATCTAGCTGCAAAGCACAGACTCTCTCTGCCCTTCATGAATCTATCCGTGCATCAACTATCCAGCTTCTTTTTTTTTTTTTCCAATAAAAATTAAAAATAATTTAAATGGTTCAACAACGATATTTCCCTTCCCTCCTAGATCATAGGGCCTAGGGCTGGGTTTTCACGTAACCTACTGGAAGACAGTGCGGGGCACAGGTTGAACACCAGTGTTCTGCAAGCATTCGGCTGCGACTCGCAACCTCGCTGATCCAACACAAGTCCCAGCGGAATGCTGAAGCCCCATCCCCTCCGGTCGATGACATAGAAAACCCAGAACTACGGCCTAAAAATCAAGGAGGTGCTGGGTAGAGTCCCCACACGCACTGCACCATTTCACCGCAACAGCGCAGTGCTGCTGCACCGACGCGAGCCCTGCCAGAATCGCGCGGAAAAGTTGACGCCGAGTGTCGTCTCTAAATATATCCGGTGCCTCAACGTTTTTCTTCCCTCGCCCGAGACCAGCGGAGCGGCGTTGCTTACTGGGGTCCTGGGACTGAGCCTCCTCGTTGGTGGGAAGGGATTTGAAGTCAAGAAGGAAACTTTTGTACTCCACTTGGTACAGCTGCAGGCTCATCTTCACCTGAAAGAGACAGACGCCAGACGTCGCACTCTCGCCCACGATGCGACACGACGTCTTTCCAGGGAAAGTTGGTCCACGGTAAAGTTGGCTCACAAAAGGGTCGTACTCGAAAACCCCGGGGACGAGAAAACATGAAAGAGGGCTGCCGTCGTTAAACGGAAAGAATAAACGAGAAAAGGACAAAGCAACGACGAAGACGCATCCGTGTTCCCTTGTCTCCAGGGTTTTCCAGCTTGTCCTTCCATAACACACAAGAGAAAAAAAGACAAAAAAAAAAGACATTACTATAATGAACTGCATTGGAAGAAATTAGTAGTTCACTGTAATAAAAGATGGCACTCCGTGTCTTGAATATACTCACCGGCCGAGCATTGCTGGGGTTTTTTCTCCGTACCCGAACGTGAAATGAGTTGACCACTTTCCACTCCTGCAAAAAAGAAAAAGGGTTCTTAACTCAATATGACTTAGCAACACTATCATTAGGATTTCTTTCCTTCGGCATTAATTTCGCTCAGATAAATCTTGGAATTGATGAGACATACCGCAGCTACAATTATTTCATTAGCACTATCCTCGAGCGCACCTCTTCGAGTCTAGTTTATTTACTGCCTACTGAAGTGCACAAGGTTGCCTTACATGAGGTTGGAAATTAGTATGGGAAAACTGCATTGACAAAAAAGTGTAGCTAACTAATAAGTTTTTTTTTTTTTGTACATTCCTACAACTTCAAATCTCCTGACTGCATCTTGGTAGCATCAAGACATCAAAGTCTTTCTAATTGAAAAAAATGCAACTGCCATAGAAAGACTTGTTCGGTCAATCCCACCAACAATTAAGAATGCCTGCAACATGTAGTAGACGCATTGAGTGAAAAGGCACCACTCACGAAATCAAGCGCTTTCATGGCCCTGTACACTTCGTTCATGATGTCGTGCGGCTTGCTCTGCGATCGAATGCCTGCAACCAGAACACAGATTCGAGTCAGTTCAAAACGCTAGTGTCACAGTAAATTTTCTGTGACCCACTCACATACCTGAAATATCATGGGGGCGATAGTAGTACAGTCGTGGAGACAAGAAATTAGTGCACCCGATGCAACTTGTCGTTCATTTTAGTGTAAATGAAGGGGGTAGTACGTAAAACGTGTTTATCTGAATGCTGATGAGGCTTGTGAACGATCCTTCGGAGAGGCTCCCCCTCCAACCATGAGGTAGTAACAACAACCGAGACGAATGGCGGCGACCTGTGCCGCTCTAGCTAGGTGGCGCAAGCTGCTGCCCGATTCGAATGATTCGGCAATGTTTATTCGTCCGCCCGTCAAAAAAATTTGACATCTGCGAATTCCACACTGCCTTTATGCGCAACGAGAGAAAGAAAGGAGGCACGCACCCAGATGCCACTTTGCCCTCTTCATCGGGGTTCCCTTGCGGTCTGCGCCGTTCCTCCGCTCAACATCCGCTGGCGGCTGGCGATCCGCTCGGGGTGAGGCCTCGATGGGCTTTGCTGCACGTCACAAAACATACGGGAAGCAACCGTCGTGAAAAGCTGTCCGAAACAGTGTGCAACGTGAAAGACAGAACACCCTCGTGTAAATCGTATTAAACTCTTTTTCACCTTACAACAGACCGCAGAGGATGCTACGAGCCATCTCGGCCAATCCAGCACTGTAATTACATCATGCGTCTACATGCACGTCGCTGCACCCGTTTGAAGGCGATGCGACATTCATTGAATTGGCTTCGATAGCTCGTAGCGTCATTTACGGCTCATCGTAAAGTGAGAGTAATAAAGCCGTTAAATAAGATACCCTTCAGAGTGGTGAGCCATCTTGGTGCTTAAAATCGTCATTATCTAAAGCTTTATCTGACATCGCCGGAAATTGTTTTTCATTCTCGAGATATGTTAAAGCAGTCTGCGACAGAGTGAGACGATATTGCCCGAGCTTCCCGAGTAATTTCTAACCGTAACTATCGCCGGCTCTGTACTAAGCACCGAAACAGCAGCACCCACGAGACAATCGAGGAACACCAACCGGTCAACAAAGTTTGGTTTGACGGGTAGTGCAATTTCACGGAAAATTTTCGTAACCCAAAGACGGATCATGGCCACAATCGCTGGACCCGAACTCAAGCTCGAACGTCCGATAGCCCTGTCGCTAAACTGCGATGCAGTATGCCCTTCCCAACGTTGCCCTTTCTGGCTGCCAGCCGTGCTGACTATACCCGTTTTCACCTCAAGAAAAAAGCATGTTTTGCGCATTGTTCCTAAGCGGCACGAAGTAGTTCTTACGAGATTTGGTTGCCAGAGGAAAAAGCCATGCTTTTGGCATTTGGAATGCGTATGTCTTAATAAGATAACATAAATCTAATCTACAACTCACCTACATATACCTCAATTTTCTACATAAGGGGGAAATCAGTAATGCTCCGCGAGGAGCCAGACTCTCGAGGTGAAAACGGGTATAGGAGCCAACCGAGCCACCCCCTGTTCACTGTCCCGGGACTATGGAGCGCAGTAGACGCAATCGACACTTCGACTCTTCGAGTAAACACGCAATCGACACTCGATTCTTCCAGTAAATGCAATCAGCGCTCAACTCTGGGCGCTCGCTGTTCTATGCACACTGTTCTATGCACCTCTCTCAAGTCCAGATGATCTGTCACCGGCGAGCTTTACTCACGTCGAGCAGAGCGGCCGTCGGGGGTGGGCTGGACGCAACGTAGAAGTCCTTGATCTCCAGCTTGGCCGTCTCGGCTTCGATGCGCTTGTTGTCCACCACCAGGTTGTAGCGATGGCCAGCTGGTCGTGGGGGTTGCCGCTCAGCAGGGCGCTGTGCAGCTCCTTCTCCTGCACCCCAAACTTCTGCTCCCCCGCCACCCCAAGAACAGAAGAAGTCGGCATGTTAGGTTCAACTCACTACAAACTCAAACTAAAAATTGCCATACCCTTACCTTCAAACTTACAAACAGAAACTCTACCCTCACCGAACTCACAAATTCGCACCTTTCACCAAATTCATAAACTCACGCCTTTCACCAAACTCATGAACTCACCAACTCGTGCCTCTCAGAGAACTCGTGAACCTACGCCTCTCACCGAACTCAACAAACTCGTGAACTCGCCTAACTCACGAAACCAGCAACTTACGTCTCTAACCAAACTCATGAACTCGCTGAATCGAATTCACATCCTCACTCACCTTAGGCCCCACTCAACCGCAAACGCAAGAGTTCTCGATGCTTCTTCCCTCACTCACTCTCCCTTACATCTGAGGGTGAATGTGAGTGAGGCGAGTGAATGCAGTCATGAAGGAGTTTTACCATGGTATGTGGATGACATGTTGGGTTCAAGCAGCTCGAAGAGTAAAGAGCTAAACTTTAAAGGGATACGGAAACAAAAATTGAAATATTCAAATTTCGTTTGGAAATGAGTCAAGCATGACGGATAATAACCGTAAATGATAATCGCACGTTTGTATTTTGAACGACTGGCTATATTTTTCGTTCCAAACGGTGCACTCGAGCAAGCGCTCGAAGAGAAGCGAACGGAGAGCGCGATGCGTCATGGGATATCCGGCGCAAACAAAAACAGAAAGAAAAGATTCCCCGCATTCGTGACGTAGCAAGGCTGGCGTGGTTATGAGCTTTGCCCTTGGTGGCGTTGTCAGCGTTGTGGTGGTGTCAATAGCGTCAGCGCGTTACAACCGAGCCGTTCGAAGTACCCGTGGGGTGACGAGCGTGTGGCTGGCCCAAGGAGCACGTAGCTTCCACAACACTGTCAGCTTAGGGCTGAACGGGGTGGGGAAAGCAACTTTTGTTCGAGTTTTGAGCGACGGGCTAATCTTCTAGGGGAGAATGGCTGTTTCTGGTTGCACGAACGAGGGTCCGAGAAAGAGGGGAGTCCTTCCTTTCCGTCTTCTTGGACCGTTTGGTACAATGCGCGATTTGTGAGTTGAGCTAGGAGGAAAGCTAAGAAGGAAAATGTTGAAATTCCAAAGAGCGGCGCTGCTCCGAAGGAATCTGCTACGTCACGACTACGTAGCAAGTTCCCCAACGTTGCTAGATTACCTCCCAAATAGGCTCCGCATGCATCCACCAGGTGCACATTGAAAGATTGTTTATTTAGCTTTAAAATTAGTTTTCTTGTGCCTTTCAACGGAAGACTGGTGTTTTTGAGGTTAGGGTGCAACATGCAACACATTCAAGCTAGAAAATGAGCGCTGGAATTTCGTTTCCCTGCCCCTTTAAAGATCATGTCAACTTTTCTTACCTCGCAGACGACTTTCACAGCGTCCATGTCGATGATCGACGCATCGTTGTCGTTCGTGCAACGGGAAGAGGTAGGCTGGGAGGTCCTTCTAAAACCAGTCGTGGTTTCTGTCGGACAACGACGTGGGTACAAACATAAGACGCAAGTCCGGCTAGACAGTAGACATTGCAACTAAAGGAAGTAGGCAAGGGGATCTGAGAGCAAGGCTACAACACGGCATTCCTGATTTATCCTCGAGTTCTGCAAAACGTTTATGGCATTCGACAAACGCCGTCTATGATTACGCATTATCGGGATTCAAGACTGCCACTGGATATGAACTCACTTGATGTCCTCCATGGTTGCCCGTTTCATTGGATCCACTTGGAGGGTGTGGATCAACAGGCTCACCACCGATTTGTTCAGGTAGTCGGGAACGGGGAAGATGCCCGCTGCATGTACGAAGAGACGGATCTAACGAAATTTACAGAAAAGGCTTCCACACCCCAGCGAATATTCGCTGTTCTTCTTTTCTGGTTTCTGAAATTATCTTATTCGTGATCTTTATATGTATGAATTTAGACCATTCTTCTTTCTTGGTTAAAGTTCTATACTAGTGACCTACCTGAATGTACATTTAGCGACGTTATTAATGTGATGTGCGACGCTTTGTGGTTTTACTATTTCAGCCGATTGCCTGTGTATAATCTAATCTTCACTCTGCTTTGTTGCTCTGTTGTTATTGACGGTGCGTTTTGCCTGGCTTGTGCGATTCTGTAATTCCAGAGTGTGTATAATAGTTCTGCTTTGTTGCTTTGCTGTTGTATATGTCACTCCTGCCTTATCTGCCACAGCTGAACTGTTGGGTGGGCAGGGGCTTCGTCAGGCACTTGTGCCTTCATCTCTGCCCCCATGCGGAAAAATATCCGCAAAACAAATAAATAATAAAGAAAAAACCACGAAGTTGTCAAGTGATGAATACTAAGCTTTCAAAGAGTGCAGATGATGCTAGAACTATACTTCCATCAATGCCTGAAAAGCAGGGGTTGTTAAACCTCTTTACAAAGCTTATTTGAGCAGCTCTCAAATGACCACCACCGGGTTTCTCAACATCTCAAAGTTGCACGTTAGTGCCAAGTTGTACTAAGCCTAGATCCTGAAGACGGAACACAGGTTAAGAATATGGAGACTCACACTTGATCTTTCGGAACAGGGTTGGGACGTGTTCGTCGTCGAATGGAAGCTGCAAAACATAGAAGAAACCAACCGCAACGTGAGGCAGATCAGATTCACAATGCGAGTGCATAACTGTAACACAACACAATGAACAGTAGACAGCCAAACATCTCAGGTATGGGCGGCCACCATGTAAAGCCCATGTATGTTAGGCTGCCTGAGACACATTCACTTTATGATGATTCAAACTGAAGGTGTAAATTAGCATTACCCAGGCGATATCAAAACGAGACGAGCACAGATTTGAGCGTGGAAGTCCGACTAGAAAACACTTTTACCTTGTACGTGTTAGAGGTTTTAGATATATTCCCAGCAGCTTTAGGACTTCACTCTTTGCCAATTTCAGACATATGGACAATTAAAAAGATACACATAGACAGAACTCTCCTCGTTTGTCATGTTGCAACATTCTTATAAGCTATTTCTTCCATTACAGTAGAACCTCCTTATAGCAAGAATAGTACACTAAAAAATGATTGAACTGCCGTTTGAGGCGATGCAACACTAATGTATTTAAAAAAAATTTTGAGGAAAATTTCTCTGATTGGGAAAACAATAAATAAATAAAAGACAACAATGTAGCAAAAATAAAATATATAGTGTCTTTAGTTCAGAAAAAGTTTAGACTCCAAACCAACAAGGGACATGTGCTGTGCTCCAGCAAGGGAGTGAGGAATATACTTCAGACTGCTGGGAGACATTTAGGCGTTATTAAAGTGTACATTAAAATTACATGACTATAAGCACTGATGTGCTTCCTGAATCCAAACCAGCCTGAAGGAATATATCATACGTCAGTTTTCATGCATTAGACTAGGACTCACTGGGGAGGAAAGTACAGTCGCAGACGATACGAAAGAGCCCCGCAACCGCATGGCTCCAAAACCGCCAGTGCCATCAGACGGAAAAAAGTAGGGCCATCGTCGAGGCTCTTGCGTGCACAAGCGGCATTTCAGTGGCTGTTTTGATTTCAGTCGTGCAAACCTCTTTTATTTCCAGTCGGCTTCGTCGGCAAACGATTGCAGAGTCAACACTCGATTTCGGCACCGTTTTTGGATCGCACTTGCGTGCCTGGTGAAATAAAATAGGAACCATTTATCCGTGTTTTATCCCGCAAACTCATATATCAAATGCCCGAGCGCGGAGACTACTTCCGACAGATAGTGCCGCAGGCGTTCTAATCCATGCGCTCGCTTGGGCCTTTTCAGACTGTCCACAACTATATCATTTACTGGAGGCTAATTTACCCGACTCATTCCGGCACACTACCAGCAACAGCTGTGGCAAAAGGGCTCTGAAACGACAAATCAAGCAAAAGACAAAACTCACGGTTCCGCAGAGCAGCGCATAGAGTATTACACCGCAGCTCCAAATGTCTACTTCAGGACCGGCGTAGAGTCTGGAACGAACAGGGCGATCGGGTTCATACTAGTGGATAAATGCGTGGAGGCAAACAACTGAACACTTTTAATCGGTCAATGGCTCGTGCCACACAGCCAGTGTTTTCTTCGAAAATTATTGTCTACTCATTCACAAAACATTAAGGTGAGAACTTTTAACGGTAATCAGTGATTTGAAAGCCAGAAAGCTTCACAATAGCTTCTTGTTTAATTTCTTCTGGTACTTTGAAACAATATTTTTGCTTCGATCAACTAGCATTTCGACATAATCATTGTAATCACAAATACAAAACAGATTTATGTTTTTGTCCCAGATGCACTAGCAGCATGAAGAAGTAAACATGGTGTCTGTTCTAAGGAGTCGAAGCGAAACAACGACCGGTACATACTTGCCCGAGATGACCTCTGGGGCTGCGTAATTTGGGGACCCACAGCTTGTCCTCAGGAATTCGCCGTCCATCATCATGTTCGAGAGTCCTGCGGACGACCACCGTGACCGTTACCGCAACACTCGTGAGCGCGTCGGAACAATGGCGGGACTTCGAGGAACCTGGAAACCCATCCACACAACTGGGTACGATCAATTTATGCCTTTCGCAAATTTCCGAATATGCAACAGCACATAAAGCATTCATAAATATTTACTCGAGATGAAATCTCCAGAAATACCCTGTGAGCTTTGGTAGGTGCACGCTATATATTTTACGGTAGCCGCTAAAGCCAAGTCGACGATAGTATCTTGATCCGTCTTATTTCTTAATTTTACTTTACCAGGCACACTGGAACCCAGAGAAATCATACCAGATATATAGTAGAGCTAACCGTTTCTTTGCAGCTGCACTGACAGGATTAGCATATATTAGTTTTATTTGCCCTCTGCATAAACCTTTTATTTGCATTATTTATTTTGTACGTAACATTGTTCTTCCTTTTTGCTTAACAATGTCCAGGTGATTATTTCTACTTTTTTGCTTTATGTAACCACATTCTACAAACTCCCCACCCCATGTGTAAGGACTGTATGGAGCCTCAAGTAGAAAAAAAAATGACGATGACGAGATGTCTTTGTAACAAACTTTGTAGGACGGCACAAAAAAAAAAAAGCCAATGGGCGTTTTATTTTTCATAACACTGTTTCTCTTTCAAAAAATGTTTTGGCATTTATTTCTGTTTCTTACTTATGTGACCATGTTCCACAAGCACGCCACCCTCGAGGTACAGTAAACTACTACAAAGACGACGAAACGCCTTCACGACAAACTCTGCGGGACAGTGCAAGGCACTAGTACAAAGTCCCGGACGCTCCGTCAATAGATACGCCGAAGCTGTCGCTCTCACCAAAGTCGGCGATCTTGACGTTGAGGTTCTGGTCCAAGAGCAGGTTTTCGGGTTTCAGGTCCCTGTGGACCACCATGTGCCTGTGACAGTACGCCACTCCGGAGATGATCTGCTGGAAGAACCTCCGGGCATCCGACTCCTTCAGCTGCGTTCCAAAAGAGCCGGGATTCCACCGCAGTCGTCAGATTCGTCTCCTCGGCAGTAATGCTGTGGTGCCTGCAACGCGTCTGCAGCTGGCGTGTTTACCGAGCTCCGAAAAGTGGTCTCTCCATTTCCGCCCTACGCCGCCGTAAAAGTGTCTCGCGGTGACGCCGCGAGGGACGGCGACACTCGCATCCTCTCATGCTTTTTTCCCCCAAAAGTTCTACTCCCAACCACCAAGATAGCAACGTCCAACAGCGTGACACTCCAGCTTTTGTGACATCATTCGTTGCCTTTTGGGGACCACTTTGGATTCATGGGCAAAGAAGGACGCTAAACGCATCTAGCACCGTCTTTCTTTCGCCTCTTTTGGACGGACGTCTATGGTATGTTGCAGGTTAGGAAGGTAGGGCGCAGGGAAAGGAAGGTGGGAGAGGAGGAAGCAGACGCAACACTGTTGGAGAGGAGGGGGTTTCCCTCCCCTCGCCAGCGTTGCATCCATTTCCTCTTCTGCCACCTTCTTTCCCCTCGCCCTACCTTCTTCAGTTGACACCAACTATAGTTCACGATGTGGTGTTCCTTTATAAGGTGCTCTACGCCGTTATTGATTTTATCCCCGTTACTAAGTAGGATCTCGTTTCGTGTCCCCCAACGGCACAATAGATCCACAAACCTTTTTTACCCTTCAGACTTTTAGTCTGGCCCTCCATTGACACACATACAGCTTATGTAGGACAGGTAAGATAATTCCGACGTTCACTTCTTTGCTAGTAAATTTGAGGAGGTCGCAAGAGGAGTGTTTTACAAACTATTACTCGTTAGTCTTTCTTTTTTTCTCCGTCTCCTGCTTTATGCACATGCAGCCCTCCCAAGGCCTGTCAGCTGTTTGAGGGTGCAATAAATGTGAATTTGGGTGCGGTTTTTCTGGGTCCATTTGTTACTAGAGTTCGGTTTTTCTCGGTGTTGGACAAAAAATCTGCGTTTATTGCGACATATGTTGAAGACAACAGGATATGGGCGTCGGATTCCTTTCTCTCCAAGGAACATGCATGCAACCCAAATATTTGAAAAGCATCCAGGTACCAATAAGAGAAGGAAATGAGATAAGAGGTATAGTTCCTGAACAAAGCAGCAGCCCTACAGACAGTACAGTGCAAAACGTGTTCTGGGTCCATGCAAAACAATGCTGTAGATAAAAATTAATTTTTTCCCGTAAAGCTTGGATTTCTTTTTTCTCCGAGGACAGCTCTAACTTCAGGTTTTTTGCTTTTGGCTGACCCTGGTTTTAATTAAATCTATCTGCCTTGGGGTTTGCTTTATGGGGTTTATCAATATGTACACGGAACCCTATCTAAAATCCCCGTGTCCCTAAATCTTTTCATCACAATCCGGCCATGTTAGGGTTGGCAGTTGTGGGACAGAACATGTATGTGCATAAAAGATCATGTCTAACGTTGCCACCTTTCTTCAAGACGGTGGCTTTGGGTCTAGAGATTCCCGAGTAAAATAACAGCATTAATAAAATAACTTTCAAAATGGTGATAATGTCTTGTTTTTTAACTAGTGTGTTAGTACAGGCAGAGTGAACTAGTGTAATGCAGCATATAATAGCAAGAAATGGGGGCATCATTACACTTTTGCAGTTACCTACTTGAGGAGACCCACTGATTGCAAATGAAAAATGTCACGATATAGACCAACTTAAAGAAGGCAAAATTCTAATAAACTGAAGTAGCAGTAGGGCTCAAAGGGTTCGAGCATGATGCGCGAGTTACTCGGCTTCTTGACTTTGGCACGTGTTTGATCAAAATGAAAGCGCTCAAAATACAATGCGACTCGTGTTGGGAGCAACCTCCACACTACACCGATGACTCTGAGGTTGTCAGTTGAATGAGATACCGCACAAGGACCTCCTGACTCTGGCTTTGTTTGTTATTGTTTGGCGTCGTGATATTCTGTACTTATTTTGCCGTCGACAAGTATTTTTTGTGGTGTTGTTCCATTGACGGTTTAAATTACAATTATAAACATCCAGAATGGTTGAAAAAAAAATGGCGAATGAGAGCCGACCTTAGTTACAGACTGGCAACGGGCCTGCTATCCAGAAAACCAGACATGCCGGTTGAAAATCGGACAGGTGGCAACTCTAATCACGTCATTTGGATGGATATGATCGATATGAACTAGTCAGGGGTATATGGAAAAATGTGATGGTACCAGGACCATCTTTTGGCAATAGGGTACTGTGCATGAAATCAGAGGTTCAACCAGGATTAGAAATTCGACGAAAAAGCGTAGGCAGATTGGCACGGGAGCACATGGAACGACACCAAATGAGGGTGTACGGGGGACATGGGCTGGTCGTCTTTGAAAGCAGGGATGCAATTAGTAAGTTGAAATTTGAACGAAGGTTGACCAAAATGGATGATATGCGCTGGGCACGGAAGGTATTCAAGTATTTATGCATGAAAAGTTTACACACAAAATGGACAAACCGAACCCGAAAGCTTACATTTAGATACCTACACACTAGTGATGGGGTTGAGCAGACTACTTCAGTGGAAAAGGGAGTGAAAGAGGCAGAAAGGAAATGTGGGAGGGAAGAACGCAGGAAAAATCGGCCCTAACAATGTACAGGTCACAAAAAACAGGACGTAAAAAAGAAAATGTGTTTGACAATTCACTGGGACGTTCTTTGCTGTTCAAGGCGTATAATGGGAGTTTTGAGGATGAGGACGTACAGGGCTGAATTTCAGGAGACACACATTATGTGCCACCTGCCATAATGAGAGCGAGCCACTAGAGCACTTTGATTTGAAGTGCGCGGGCTCCGCCCTGCCCTCCCTGCAAGGATAACGGATTTGGCCAGGGCTCTGGGTTTTGCTGGCCACGATGAAAGGACGAACGAGAAAAGGATTACAGTGACAAGAAGGCTATTAGAGAGATTTATTTATTTTACCCTCAGGGCCAGAGGCATTACAGAGGGGAGTGAAAGTAAGAATACAAAATAGTTAAACAACAGTGGATACATGGTTTGGAATATTTGAACAAAAAGTAACACCACCAACAATTGATGTAAGTGATGAGGTATACGATTCCATTCATTCGAAACTCTAGGGATAAATTAAGCAAAATATTTGTTATAATGGCAAAAATGGAATGCCTACTTTATGACGGAAATCCAGGCAGTGCAGAAGCTAACGAATTGAAAGGGGGGAGGGGGGTAATCAATTAATTTCTGAGTATAGTGTTGCGATAAAAACTTTTGTAAGACAAATATTAAGAATTTTTCGGCAATGTGCGAGACTGGGTAGTGATAAAGTATTTTTCACTAATGTAACGCTATCGGTTCGATTATAATTAGCCAATATAAAAAGTGTAGATCTGTTCTGAATTAATTCGAGAGAGTCAATAAGGTAGGCGGTACCAGGATCCCAGATGGAGGCTGCATACTCAAGCTTTGACCTCAATAATGTTTTATGAAGAAATAGTTTTAATGATGACAGGACCATAGAAGAAGACCATAGAAGATTGGTGGAAATTATCGAGAGAAAATTGAATGATGCACAACTATCTAGCATAGCTGGGGACAGGCTGGACAGAAAAATTAGGACTCCTCCTCCTCCTCCCCTCCCCCTCCCTCCCCCTCCCTTCCTCTCCCTTCCCTTCCCTCCCCTTCCCCTCCCTCCCTCTCTCCCCCCCCCCCTTCCCACGTGGCTCCGGGCCGCAAAGTCTCTACCCTGTCTCCCAGTGGTTTCGGTGCTGGGGTAAAGTCCGACAAGGTTTGACTAGAGGAAAAATGGCAACTCCCCTGCCGGGGGAAAAAGCAGGGGGTGAAGTCTTTAGTTTTTTTTTTTGCCCGATCCCCCAAAGGTCAACTTGGTGATATCCCACAGTGCCTGGCGATAGTTAGGGGGAAAATTGGTCTTAGAAGGGCGGGAGGAATCATGTTAGTCTTTTCAAACTTAGGCTAGGTGGTGCAAGCTACTGCCCATTACAAAAGTGTGTAGCCAGTAACATCCATCCATCCATGAAGAAATAACACGACCGCGACCGAAGGTCAGCTCACAGCAACGGACTAACTCACCTTCCCATGCTTGACAATGTAATCAAAGAGTTCACCACCGCACACATACTCCATGATCATGAAAATGTCGGTGGGTGTGCTGATGACTTGGTACCTGAAGCGAGAAGACGCCGGATGTAGTCGAGCTGCCAACACCCAAGATTTCAGCAGCCATGTGCATCCCATCAAAATATGGTGTGTTGCATTACATGAGCACTTATTCTCACTCAAAGATGGTTTCATATCTTCCACTGTTAAATAAACCACCTAGAATTTGTTTTGCTTAGAACCAGCATGATTTTTCTTCAACTCATGAAGTTCTGGAATTGTATCTGGTTTCCTGGTAAGGACTATTTCAGATGCTGGATTCGTCTCTGTAAGAGCCTTAGCTATGACTCTGGTTTGTGCAACAAAACATAAACTGAAACCGTTAACTGGTTTTGATGTGCCTTCTGGCAGTTTTCTGGAGCATTGTACACGTACGAAAGTAATGTGTTTATAGTTTTGTTATTTTATAGTGCACTAAATACTTATTGATGGCATTAATATTGATTATTGCTACACTCTTTATAAGCATTGAGTTGCTTTTCATTAATCTCCATTATTTTTTTATTTTTTTTGTTATTACGCCAAGATGCTTGATTCCAGTCCTGTAACCGTGCTCACAATGGGAAACTGTCAAAGCTCATCGTCATAAAACAAAAAAGGCATATTTTTACTTAGTGATAGAAAAGTATGGGGACTTGACTCCAGCGATAGAAAAAAGTATGAGGACAATGAATCATAAAGGCACCGCCACACCATGTACATTCCAAGTCCGTCTGTATGAAATGATTGTTTTAAATTGTTTTTTTCCTAGAGCCATAAACAAAGGGAACATGCTACCAAATGCCACTGTTTCATCAGCGTCACTAAGTTCATTTCTTAAGACTATTGAAACGACTGTTTTATGTGCTACTCATTACATTCAATATACTGTAAACGACTAAATTTTCTAGGGACTAATTTTGCTGAATTTCGCAAATCGTCTACAAACGCGAAAATACGTCCCGCGAACAATCGGGGCAATATGTGAACGCTACGGAAGTTACACTCGATTCGCGGAAAATTAGAACCCGCGAATAATTTCATATTTTCAGCTTTGTCCCGATTCGCGAAAATTTGAGCCCGTGTAATTATGTCGTTATAGTATTTAACTTACACTCTAGTATCCGTATCAACTTCTGGAAATGTGTTCCTTCGATTCCTCCTGATCTTTGAGTGATGTACATTTAGATTGTAATTCATGTATACTTTTTTGTTTCTTGTTCAGTATTACATTATATCTAGGGTTCCACGTTTTCCGTTTCTATTTTTCAGAATTCGGCGTACTTTTTCGGTGTTTATTTTTAAAATTCAATTTTCGGTTTTTCGGCGTATATTTATGCCCACAAAAGTTTTTCGGTTTTTTTTCGGTGAATATAAAATAAACACCAACGGACACGGGATCAGATTATCCTTGTAGCTCTGATATTTTTGATCACTCAAAGAATAACGGCACAGAAACATAGAAAAAAATGGACACTTTATTTGGCAAATGTGTGCAACTGTAAAAGAAACAAGAAAAAAACAGAGAAGTACAAACAAGTCAGATATGAAGCCTATGCCCTAAATCATGGAACTTCACCTTCTGTATATAAGATTACGTGATCTTATAATAGTACACACACACATGCGCTTCCCAGGTACTCCGCGTTGATCCGCACTCTTTCTTTCCTGTTAATATGACACTGAGCTTCGAGAATGCCCTCTCGGCACTAACACTGGATACTGGCAGGCCAAGGAGATGAAGCACTGCCTGAGCCAAAATCGGCCAATCAACGAATTGTGACCGTTTGAAAGAGACACGGTGCGACGTTTTGAAGCACAACGCAACATGCAGAGCTTGCATCAAGTCAGTCTTCTCCTACGTAGTTCGAAAACACGGGCCATACATGGCTAAAGTCATTGGGAATTTCGGACTTCACGCTCCGATCGATGATGCGCACTACTAAACCAAAACGTGGTGATGGTACCTGTGTATCCCATACATTCGGACATGTTTCGACAGAGACCGTCGTCCCACTTTTTCGCCCGGCTCAGCGGTACGCACTGAGCAGTTAGGGTGGCCTTTTCCGGTTAAAAATTGGAATTTTAGAAAATGGATTCGACATACTTTTATCGGTTTTTATTGGTTTAAATTATAAATGCCGAACCTAAAACCGAACTTGCCCAGGTTAAAAACCGAATTTCCGGAAAATGGGATTCGGCAGACTCTTTATCGGGTTTTTATCGGCTTCAAAACCGAAAAAATCCGAACCCTAATTATATTGTGGCTGTTGTTACGTGGAAAATTCTTATCTTATTACCAGCGACCTCTATGTGTTCAGTATGTATTTTTATTTCCCTGTAAGAGCCCCGAATGGGCTGACGGTATTAATAAATGAAATGAAATGAGGACAAACATGTTATTCTTTGGTGAGAAAACAATTTGGAAGCATTACTGTCTGCATTCACTTCATCTATTACAGTATAGTATTACATTGTAATATATAAATAGTATTTCCATCTGTTAAAACATACTGCGGTACAGGTGCTGCATTGCAATAGTATCCTAGAAATACTTTGAGTATCTGTAACCTCTGTATTGAGATACATTTCTGCTAGAACCTATTTGTACCCAGCAGTAGATATACATTTACGATGCATCGCGATATTCTTAAGCCAGGCTCGGAGCATTCGTTGTTACATTTATTATCCTTTTTAAGACAACATTTAAAAGATAAAAACATCTGCTTGGTGCAAGTGTAAGTCATGCATTCATTATATGAACCCGTCCCATGATATGATCCATCTCAATCACGAATATTTAAAAAAAAAGAAAAAAGAAACTGGTTTAAAGAAGGTTATTTGCAAGAATAACATAATCAGCTCCTCTCACAAAGCCCTCCACTCTTTCCAATTTAGCAGAGAAAATGCATGCAAAGGAGTTTAGTGGAGAGAAGTATGGCCCTGTTGTCCAATCTATGGGTGACACAGAAGCATGTGAGTACGACAGTTTGGTATGCGCCCTCATGGTAAAACAGGGTTCATTTCTAGCAGACGCCTTGTCAAGCTGTGCGCACGCAGTCTTTACCGTTCTGTAACTATGTGGTTCAACGGGGGGTGACATGTTTTTCATTAGCGGCATTAATAATAAATAAAGGGTTTGAGGTAAGGTGAACAGGATAAAAGGCGCAGAAAAAGGGAGCACAAGGATAAACTAGCATTTGAAGTCGCCACGAACTACACCCCTTTTCACTTAGCACCGTTCAGGAACAAATGTATTTCTGTAAGTATCTGTATGTGTATTCCGGCCGAATCGTCTTTTCGCCATTTTTGCAGAAGTATCTCAGGGATATCCCGTTGCATAAAAGACAAATGTATCTCAGTATCTGTATTTTGGGCCTTAAAACACATGTATAAGTATTTGTATTCCCAAATACGTTTTTGAGTATCTCTGCCCAGCCCACTGCTATGGTATATGACAAGCAGATGAGCAACACAACAAAGTTCCGGCAATTTCATCATCTATGGACAATGCCATTGGAGCAAAATCGAACCAACCGCGGTGTGCACGGGTCACATACAGCATGCAGGTCTGTGCATGTGCTGTACATTTTGGGTTTTCAGACACGTGAAAACTGCACAAGGGAATAAGGTGCGTAACATGGCACAATGAACTAGGACGCACCCTTGTCACTTTTATCAACATTTATGGTTCACTTCAACTACATGTCTTCTCCTTTCTGTGGAATAAGCGAAAGGAACGAAATCAGCTTAGCTGCACATATTCGGCCTATACTCAAACGCCTTGTCTGTGATCCATGAAAGTCTGCGGTGCACAAATTTGACAGTCAGATACAATTTCCAATGCAAATAATTGCAGTTTTCCCTTGCTTTAAATCTTCTTTTCAGGTGGTCCCTGAGCACGTCGCGTAACCAAAAAATGCATTCACTCTCCTGGCCCACAGATTTCGGTTTCCTCTGAACCACTGGGCGTGCGGAAGACTCAGAGGAGGGTGCGTACGATGGGCAAGCTGCCAACTAAGGTGTTCTGCACAACCTCCTGGAGGGACACCCAGACCAAGTGGAACAACCCGTGGGCAAGCAAAGCACCCGGCAAGAAACCAACTTTCTTCAGCCCGAAGCCGCCAAAAGCTCGCCCCGGAGCACTCTGCTGCAGCGGTGCAAAAGTGCTGCTGCAACCATTTCAGTAGAGAAGGTGCTTGCCCCGGCAGAACACAGAAGCTGGCACTGGCGATGGAGCCGTTGTAGGAAGAAGGCGATGCACAGGCGCCGGTGCTTCCAAGCAGAAGGGGGTCACTACCTGGGAATGAAGCCGAACCACTCACTAAATCGGCGGAAATCTGCAGGTGGTATTTGTAGCCATATAGAAGGAGGGCGTGCGGAGCTTCGGCCCTCGTGAACCAATTTTATACCCCCAGAACGAAGTAGAGCATAGCTTTGGATGGAATCTGCTCAATGAATCCATTGTTCAAAAAATGGTGTTGATAAACCACATATTTTTCTGGTGTGGAATGCATACTGGAATACCTTATGCCGTTTACTATGAAAAAAGAAATTTTAGAAAATATGAATTTTCCAGGTAAAAACATTATAAAGGAACATAAAAATGCAAAATCTAAGTTCATAGTAACCGGCTCCATAAAATTTTGGCATATAAGCCGAAAGATATTAAGTGTCTCGGCAGGTTTGCATGGCTGAAACAATAGTTTAATCTATGGTGGGATTTGTGCTCAAAATGTGGATTGGAGGAAAACGCATTCAAAGTGCTCAAACATCCAACTTTTCTTTAGCATTGGTGGACTAAAAATAATTTATAAAAAATAATTATGCACTGTAAACATTAACATTGAAACTTTCTTGGAATAGTATTCTCTATATATGCTGGCAAATGTAAATGGGGCATTTTTCAAAATCAATTTTTCGCAGAAATTCCTAGTACCTCCTCATCCCGTTTAAGGTTGCCTTGTGCGGCTCTCACGAGGGACTGCAGTTCCACATCATTGTTCCTTTTTTGTTGTACATGCTAAGCATATGTTTCGCTCAAAACGCGGAAGCATTTTTCAAACTGAAGCTTTTAACGTGTGCTAGGCACGGAGTTGAAAAAAAAGCTGAAGCTAGTATTTGTCTCGCCGAAGTTTGCTTACATACCAAAACTTTGTGTGTGTTTGCAGGGAATATATGTCAAAGTGAAACACAGAGCAATACTAAAAATCTTGATTCCCAGTGCAGTAGGGGTTGGGGGGTCCAGCAGCTGGCAACCTTTCTGCAAGCTCTCTGTAATATCTGCAATAACTTACAATTCAACGCAAAGATTCAGTTATATTGTGCAATAGGTATTAGTTCAGAATAATTGCTAGCAATAGAATAGAAAATGCAGAGGGTATGCTGTGAGACGTGTTTATCTCCAGGTGTGCAGTGATTGTCTGACCAGAACCGCCGTCTTGGCATTCCGCCGCTCGTTTGCACGCCACTGTTGAAGCCAACCGAGCACTCTGTCATTTAGTGCTGGTGCCTCCATGCACTCCGTCAGCTTTGCAAGCACTGCCGTCTCCAGCCTCATAAGGCGCAGCCCTGGCCCTCATCCTCCCCTTTCTTTGAAGGAGCTACGATGCTGATTCGCTCGCAGCCAGGGAGGGGCCTCCGCCCCTAGAGGCGGCTCCAGGTAACGCAGTGCAGGGCTCTGGTCTAGGGCTGGAGCACACATTCCGGGCTCCTCTACACCAGAATCCAGCAGCCGCATGCCAGCTACAGCAGCTAGGAAACCCGCGGCATGGCGACAGAAGTCATAAACGCAGCCGCGGCGTCTTCAACAATGGCCACGGGGGACCTGTGAAGCCTGCCAGGTATAAAAAAGATACTTGGATACAAATGAAAATTCCCAACTGTTCTGCACAATACCTCCTTCATGGTTTTCTTCTTTCTGGTACCCCCACAGTACAGTAAGGCGTATAGGTATAATAACAAAGTGTATAAGGCAGCAAAGAAAAGCATTCCCTTCCCTACTTGAGGATCGCTGTAATAAGGCTGGAAGCTGGTTGCCCACAACACCAAACCCTGAGAAAAAGGAAAACACGCAAAATGTCCAAAAATAATCTGTTGGCTGTAATCACTCAGCAGTCGAGATGTTTCATGCTTATTCAGCTGAACCTTGATCTCTGGTTTTAGTATGTGAAATGTTTCCTGTTTCCTCACGCACAAAGCGCGCTAGGTCGTGCATGAGATTGTAAAATTTCGAATGTACAACAAAATATAGCGCATTTACCCTGCCCAGGAGTACTCCCGCAGAGCCCGGCGCTAGAAGATCCCTGACCCCGCCCGGGTTGTCAAGCCCATCCAGGAAGCGGCAAGGGCAGAGAAAAACTTCCATTTCCTCTGCTGTACGCTTCTTCAGCAGCCGGGGCCACAATTTTTTTTTGTCTTTAAAATCTTTTTTTTTTTTTATCCCTGCAGGTTCTTTCTTTTTTCTCCAAAGAAAGTCCTTCAGGAGATCTCGTGCACGATGCAAATATCAACAAGAAATGAAGCAGCTTTCATCGGGGGCTGGGAGAACGGAGGCCACACTATTTGTAGCTAAAGCTGCAAAACTAACAATTTGATTAAATGGATAACTCCTATAGGTGCTTACTACGCAACTCGTGCAGAAATATGCCTGCTCAGATCATTCCGCTTCTACTGCCATACTGGGAGCACCCTGGATCAAAATCCACACTGCAGAACTGCAGGCATGTACCAGCCACGGGTCTTGTCACATGGCCGGAACTCGATTCTCACCTCTGCGCCAGCGCCTGAGCTTGGATGAGCATCGTAACAGTGTGTGGTTGTGTAATCTTACGGCGCGGTGCACATCAAAAGAGCTTACTGCACTGGCAGTAACTTGCTCCCCTCAAAGCCGGCAGATCCACTTCCCACAGTCTAAACATGCAAAGCAACAAATTTTGGACTATCTGCTGGGACCTTGTGAGGCTGAGAAAAGTACGGAGCACGTCAGCAGCCACAGGGCACATATATATGCACTGAACAAAGACGTCACTCACCCACTGCGCACGGCGCAACTGCGGGAACCGAGGGAACATTTCCTTCGGCAATCTTCCTCCAGTAACACTGCCAGGCATGTTTTAAATAGAGTTCGCTCGCTTATGTTCCCAGACCGCAGCGAACTCCCCAACAAGAGAATATAAACAAAATGTGGCATCGTTAATCAACTTCTGCCTATTTCCCGCGTGGGACTACTACCACCGCACTACTATGACAGTAATGACACAGGACGATTCCGAAAAGTGTGAAAAGAATGTAGAGACTCCTGTGGCCAGACAAAGCAAAAGAGTATCGCTAAGAGCGGCGAAATGCGAACTATTCCGCCACTCACCTGCGGAGCTTTTGTGCTGACAGAAGGAGCCCTCCGTGCCTCTGCCACGGAGCATGAATGTCGTTCCTGCGCCGCGGCCGCAAGGTGATACTCTTCACGGGGTGGTGCTGAACGTGAAACTGGCTACACATGTCGGCTCCATATCAATGCCGCTTTGTGTGGCATTTTGCGTGGTTTCAAAGCTCGGATGCCTCACATCGCAGCTTCAGGAATTTATCTGCCGCTTAAGCGCAACTGATGACGTCGGCTCGCTCCATGGGACAGTCAAACGCTTTCGCATTAAAAGGGATGACGTGTGATGTCTCACATGATGCGCGCTTCCCCGGAGGAAAGTGGTGGATTTCTCCTTCGTGTAGATACCCCATGTTACAGCGGCTTCAAAACCCTATTCCATCGGACTGTCGAGTCGGCTGCAACAATCCCTCAAAGTCGTGGAGTTAAGGTCAAAGTCCGTCTTCATCGAAATAAGGTCACCGTCGAACCCGCCTTTTTCCCGGAACATCGAGACCGCGGTCGGTAAGGTTGTGCAGTGCCAGGCAAAGCCAACGAGTAGACAAAGCTTTGGCTGAAGTGCCGCACACGGGCGTTTGGGAAGCCTCATTTCCAGCTCTGTGCCTTGATGCCGCCCGGCCACAGGCCATGCAGCAACGCCGCCTCAGCCCACGTTGATAGCACGCCTGCACAAACACACACACGTATACACCAAACAAGAAAGTTGCACAGACCCTGCTCCTTGTGATTAACAAGGCACCCGACTTGCCCGACGACAAAGTATTTGGCCAACGCAATCGGCGGCTTTCCCGCTTCCCAGCTTCACCCTTCGTCGCTTCTTTGCACCACGCACTCACTCGTTGCGCCTGGTTGGTTTTAATGCGAAAAGATTAACTGTCCCATGGAGCGAGCTGATGTCATCAGCTTTGAAGCAGCGCCAAATGGCACCTTAAATCCTTTTTCCTGGTTAAGCCAGCTCCCAGCTATGAAACCATGCAAAAATCCTATGACAACGTGACTACCGATTTACTGCAGAATGAACGCACTTTTTTTTCCGAAAAATCGAGGCAAAGGTTGGGGGTGCGTTCATTACGCGAGGTAAAATCTTTGCGTCCTATTTACTGGCACAATGAACGGACCTTTATCCCGCAAAATCGACGTAACTACTTATCTCTTGCGCGAGGGTCAATAACTCAAAACCAAACTGCGATGCGCAAAAATAATAATGCTCCTCCTCAATGTTTTTTTTGTTTTTGCTTCCGTTTTTTTTTTTTTTTTTTTCCCCTCCGCCTTTTGCAAGTTGTTTTGTTTGCCCACCCTGCCCATGCATTCGCTGACCTCGCTGCACCAGGATAAAATTGGCGCGTTCATTTTCGAGGGCTCCTCGCTTCTTTTTCCAAAGTGCAGGAGGAGGCAGGCGAGGGCAGGCTCTTTCCTTATGTGCGCTTTGCTTAGGTGAGGACTTCTCCGCTTTTCTTATTCTTCCAGGCGCAACGCGCACCCTGGAACCAAACTGACCAAACTACGTCAGTGCAAAAAAAGAAAAAAAGGAAAGGCTTCTTTGTTTTTTTTTTCTTTCTCTTAAATCTGTGGGATTGTTTTTTTGTTTTGTTTGTCGTTTTTCTAAGCTGTTTCGCTTGCTTTGGCGAGGGCTTCACCGCTTCTCTTCTATTGTCTTGCGCATGACCCCAAAACCATACTGGTAGGTAAAAAAAAAAAAAGTTCTTTTTTTTGTGGTTCTGTGGATTTTTTTTGCCGCCTTCGGAAGTTGTTTTGCTCGCTTGCTTAGGCGAGGTTTCTCCGTCTTTTTCTAACCTCAGCACACGGCGTTAACCCAAATCCAGACTGCGCTAGCAAAAAAAAAAGAGCTATTTTTTTTGCTTCTTGTTGATTCTTTTTTTTGTTTTTTTAACGCCTTTACAAGGCGTTTTGTTCGCTCACGCGTCCATGCATCTGCGAATTCTCACTGCACCAGGATAGCATGTCCATTACGCGCGCGTGGGGGAGGGGGGTCGGGGCCCTTGACGTCTGGGGTTGGGGGGTGTGAATACGCTTTAGGAAAAAGAAAAGTCGAAATTTTGAGGCCGACTTTGGGGGTGCGTTCATTACGCGAGTGCGTTCATTGTGCGAGTAAAATACGGTAGTTTCCCCCCTCAATTTCAAAGGAGCAGAGCAAAGCTGATGGATTGCGGCTTCGGTCCCATTGGCTGGCGCGCCTCGGCGAGGGCTGCATTGGCCGCTTGCGTATCAGTTTCAACGACAGCCGCCCCATGGCGCTGCGGTCTCCGCAAGGCAGCGGCTCCACCGCTCCATGCCCAAGATCAGTGCCGTCAAGGCAGCGCGTGCTCGACTGTCGACGCAAAGAAGGAAGCGGAGAGCGGCGCGCATGCTTTCGCATCACAGCTCGTAAGAAGTGCTTAGGTATACCGAGCTCTTTCGACAGCGAAGCTGGCAGACCTTTTCTGCTTATTCTCGCCCCACCGCCAAGTATATCCGGCAGGCAGCGTAAAAATATCAAAACGTTTCGACCTGGCGACTAGCAAAAGTAGAGGGGAGACAAGGCGAGAATGTGTGACGGTTACGTTTGTCTCCCATGCTCTGCATTGCCGTGACGACAGCAAAACAATGTTTTCGCCTCATACTGGAAGTGACGACAATTCAAGATGGCGGCGCTCTTGCGAGCAAAGCTGTCTATATCGTTAGGGTCTCAAAAAAAAAAAGAAAAGTGTCCCTCCATATCAACAAAAAAACTCCCCATTGGTTGGTAAACGTCAAGTATGAATAAATAAAAACAAAAAGGGGCAACCAGCATGAGTCAGCCTTCCTTGGCATTACTAGATAGTGAGGTCCTGATCCCTTGTAATCACCTCTGAGGCATCGTCTTCGAGGTCATTCTAGAAGTCGTTCTGAGTGGGGTCATCCAAGAGGTGCGTCCTAGGCGTCGTCCCCGAGGTCATCCTAGAAGTCGTCCTTGAGATCGTCGCAGAAGTAGATCCTTGAGGTTGCCTAGCCGTGCGTCTCAGAGGTCCGTCCTAGAAGTCGTCCCCGAGGTCGTCCTAGAAGTCGTCCTCTGAGGTCGGCCCTAGAAGCTCGCCCCTGAGGTCTCGTCCCAGAAGTCGTTTTGGTGGATCTTGGACGTCGTCCCCTAGGCGTTGTCCTCAAGGTCGCCCTAAAGGTCGTCCTTGATGTCGTCCTAGACGGCGTCTTCTAGGCATCGTCCTAGACATCGTAGAGATAACAGCTTCGCTGGTACTCCCTTCTACGTGAAGGAGAAGGGCTCTTACAATTTTTTGTATTTTCTTGTTGGACAAATTTTTTTTTACTCCTTATTTGTTTTTTATTTTAAGATCAGCAAAGGTAGGGGAGCCTAACGAAGAGAACATAGCAGTTTAGAAACATGCTTTCGTGGAACGAAGCGTTTGCATTCTGGATCTCAATGTGTTCAGCACGTGTTCATCATGCGTATGCAAGCCAGCTTGCGTATAGTAAAACATTCTTTTATGAGCAAAACAATGAAACTAATTAATGTTTTTAGCTTACTGCATCTTCTTCTGCACAGCCACGCCAGATACATACAAAAGAGAATTTTTTTTTAGCTTTTTTAAAACTTTTGTGTTAACCCATCGAGACAGAGCCCTACCCCACATTTTTTTATGAATTTCAGGCGGCAGGAGGGTGGGTCGATGACTCGGGATATTACGGTACTCATAATTGCAAATATGGGGGTGGCTTCACTCAGGGGTGAAGTGTGCCAGACAAAAATGCCCTCTCCAGGACAGTGGTGTACCTGGCAGAACCTTCTGATTCTTTGTACCGAACTTTGGGCCGAAGTTTCACGACCAGTGGTTTATAGAAGGACTCTAGGCACAATTATCACTCCTCGTCGTGTGATCAATCTCTTCACAAGGTCTGTAGGCTTCTCCTCTACACTTCATCTAGCAGCAATACCAAGACCTGTAGAGGTTCACGCGGTTGTCAGTCGGCAGAAAATTGCCATTCCTCATAGCGATTAGAGGTGTTAGAGAACCTTCCAGGATCGGGGGGAGAGGTCTCGACTCTCGCTGCCTCACCTTCCTGCAGCCGCAGCCACTCGTCGTCGTCGTCGTTGGGACTCCAGGTCCTGGAAGGGCTTCGAAAGCTGAAGGCACAGCTCCGGGAGGAGAGCCGGCTCTCCTGGCGAGGTTAGCACATGCCGGCGGCCGGCCAGGACCCAGGCGCTGCTCAGGGACGGGCAGTCCTCGTTCTCACTCCTCTGCGACTGAGGAGTCCACAGACAGTTTGCCGTGTCGGCAATGCTCTTGCCCGGAACCGCCGAGCATTCCTGCCAGCACGCAAAACCTTTCTCCAACCTTCTGTTGAAAACTGCAGGCCGTGTGCAAGGAGCTGTCTAAGATGAAGAATAAAAAGAACCCCATTGTGTGGAATCGGAAACTTTGATAAAAAAGAGAAGAGAAAGTTTCGACTCGAAGAGCATGACATACGGGCAGGAAGACGGTCCCCTTGCTCCAATTGTTTTTTTTCTTCTGCTCGAAAGTTTCTTATTCTTTTCCTCACCACAGCCTCCGGTTTCGCACAATGACAGTAGGCTCGCGATAATTCAATCTCGAATATTTCATACTTCTGGATAATTGAAAAAAAAAACTTCTGAAATTTTGGTTGGCCCGGCTATGTTTTTAATGTATTCTAAGCCGCTTAAGTCGAACGGCGTTCTCTGAAGTCATACTTTTTTGTTCTCGCAGTCACATTGAGTGAGCTTCTTCTTACACCCAGCACTGCAGAGAACAATACCCACAGCAATCTGTGCACTGCAGAGAAACAATACCCGCAGAGCTTGCTTCCGCAAGCGGCGTT